>JAQFZA010000104.1:0-63151 GCA_034695115.1 Desoria olivacea
ATTCGTCCAACTTGAATACTTCACAAAGGAATTTACAGGCTGTATGAAATATCAATGGCTTCTGCATAATCCCTTTGTCAAGTTTCGATTGCCTTTCAGTAGGCATGTTCGTGTTGATCGGAGGGGGCTTACAAGCTTCTTCTTTACTCTTACACCAGTTACACTGCCACCTTCCCGGTGGCATATCGTATACTGCCGGCATATGACACTGCAAGTGGAAATTTTTTTTACAATTATCGCAGCATATCATGAAATGTTCTCCGTCTCGGCAGACGGCACAGTAGTCCACATTGTCGTCGGTGTTGGTAAACTTCATATTTTCATCTCGCAACAAAGGGAACTTTAACTGACCTTCCTCTCCTGCAGGCGCGTTTGCTAGCAGCACTGCAAATAGATGTAAAAAAAAATGGGAACATTCCAAATGCAACAATAAAAATCATCGTCAGTTAAATAACTTTTACTTTTAAATATTAACCTAGAGCGAGATCTGATGGAGCAACTGAGGTCTTTTTTGCAGCCTTCCGCTTTCTGTTCAAGCGACCGAGAAATCCACCACTTTTCTTTGCCTTTTTCTTACGATTCTCATAACTATAACCAGAACTGGCCGAGCTGTCATCTCCAGCAACATAATCTGTCGGCAAACTGCTACCAAGTGAGCTTTTTGATGTAGACGCCTTGTGCGGCGAGGAATCGGGTATTAATGCAAGGGTTGTTCTACAAAACGACTTGTACAACTCATCATCCGAGTCAAGAAATTCGGGGTCTATCTTCTTTCCCTTCCTTTCTCGCTTTCCACAAACAGTATCGGAACACGGCGAAATCTGAGGCGGTGGAACATCAGAATCAGGGGCAGGGGAAGCCAACACAGCAGCACTAAGAGAACACAATTAAGATCAACCCAGTAAATAATAATTAGTCATATCGAGTTTATTTTATGGTAGTGAATTAAGATGGCATGAATATGAAATTTACTAAATCATTGACAAAACATTAAACTACCTAGTTTCTTGACCCGGAGTTCCGACGATTTCTTCCTTTCCAAGAACGTCGGCTTTATTTTCTCTCGGCCAAGTTAAATGATTTGCTGCCAGCTCAGGACGCACCTTGTCAACTGGACTAATGTTAAGGGTACTGGTATCCCTATTAAAAAATAATATATAGGTACATAAATTAGAATAAAAACAAACTTCATCTGATGGGAAAGAAACGCCCTACTTACACTTCAAATTCAATCATTTCGCCCTCTGTTCGCAAATCTGCCGACCGTTGAGCCTTCCGGGATGTCCGTCTTCCTTGTGGAATCGGTATAGGAGGACTAAGGAAAGGAGGTTGTTCGTCATACTCTTCCTCGTCTTCAGCATTTGAAGGGAAGTCATCCTCCAAGACTTCGACATTTTGGGATCGTTCTTCATCCAAATCTTCATTCTCATCAATCACTGGGGGAAGATCTTCATCCACGACTGCATGGTAAACAGGTAAGAGATCATTGCTCTTTGTTGTTGCCGGCAGTTTAACGACTACGACCGGATGCTCTTCCTTTATTTCTTTTGCAGCAATAAAGAAGGGATCGGAGGTAGATTCGCCAATGTACATAACTTCTATCTCGTCGTCTTCAGTTTCACCGAAAGGCATGTATGCTTCGTTCACGTGAACCTGTTCTTGGTCAATGCTCTGATCAGACTGCTCATCTATCACGAGATTTGGACTGTCGGAATCTTGTTCCGGTGAAGGACAATAGCCGTTAGAAATGTCTACATCTTCATCCTCGACTTCTACTACTTCCATAGTAAAGAGGTCGTCATTTTCAGTTTCCTCGTTGTCCACAGTAAACGCTCCTTCAGCTTCTGCGTCCGCAGTCGAGTGCGTCCGACCTTTCAAGTCCTTGCTCAGACTATGGTCATGAGTCGATTTAGCCATTGTATGTTGCTAAAACAGACATTGTACATAGTGTAAATTAAGGATGTATTCATGGTATAAAGACTTTTATAACTTAATTCTGTTAACGTATTAATATAAACCTTACATCAGTGCATTTTTGACACAGAAACTCTCCACAATCGATACACCATGTCACTCCTTCGTCCCCACGAAGGCAGTAGGTGCAAATGACAAGTGATGCTTCCTGATCCATGTCCAGTATTTGCATAAGACGGATGGGCCTCCTTGTCACCCTGTTCTCAGTGAACTTGACCTTGCACTATGAGGATGAAGAATGAGAGGAGATTGATGATGTTTGCCAAAGCATGTCTGCCTGCCATGGTTGATAAATCCCTACTAGATGCTGCCTCAAGTACTTGATCCAAGTGAGAGCTGGATGTTTGTGCAGAGATGATGCGGAGTATTGCGGAGTGCAAGGTGTGGGATTTATTAGTGGGTTTTAATTGGATTTTAATGGGGTTTAATGGGATTCATAGTGTCATATGCCGGCAGTGGACGAGGCTCCACCGGATGATTGGCAATGTAACTGGTGTAAGAGTAAAGAAGAAGCTTGTAAGCCCCCTCCGGTCAACCCGAACATGCCTACTGTTGTGTCCATACAAAATCTGCAGTTGGTAGGTAAATAGGTTCACACTGTGGTAGTATTAGGTAACCTTTAAGTCATTACAACTTGCTTCAAAAATGAGATTCCTCCCATGTCCATCGTATCTTGTCCAGTTCAGAAATCAGAAATCCTGAATTTTTTTAATTAACAGGATGGAAGGATTATTATAATTATGTTATGTATAACCATCTCATACTTCGCCATCGCATTGATATTATCCTATTATGAGTGAGTTTTGTAATGTCAGTTTCGGAGTAATGTTTATCCACTATAGTTAATCAAGTGCTCATTTGTTTTTAAACTACCAATTATTATGGAAATGTGGAGCTGGAAATATATACAAATAAAACAAAATTGATACGAAATTGACTAATTCCATCCCTCCTTCGCATGAACTATCATTACAGTTACAAAGCTGTATTTTTTATTACACTCTTCATTTATAGCCTCATCTACTCATCTTTTTTTAGTAGTATCATATATCATAATATGATCAACTTCCGAGAGTCTATAAAAGAAATCCCACACCACAACCTTGTCGTCACGTTATGTTGTTGGAGACGACAGTTCGGACACTTTTGGTTATAGTAATGAGAATCGTAACAAAAAGGCGAAGAAAAGCGGTGAATTTATTTGTCGCCCGAACAGAAAGCGGAAGGCTGCCGTCGCTCTAGGTTAAGATTTAACAGATTACGAGGCGATGATTTGTATACATGAGACTGTCTAGGATACACTCCTTAGATGAGGTTAGAAGTTTTGCTTTGTTTTTTACTTTTTCTTAGCATACTGTGTAATGTAAACGTCAAGAAGAGATTCAGGCCAATTTAACAGCTTGATTTATTTAACGAAATAATTTGTTCACAGTATACTATTACCATTCATATGTACTCCAAATTACTAGAAACTAAATCAACCGACGGCGTTTTCACATGATATACGCTTAATTTTCGTATGTTGAACTTAAAGATATGTTATGTGGTAAAAATTCATGCAAAATCTTTTAAAAGTATATACAATCGTCCACTTAATAAATTCGATACTTTAAAGGTTAAAACTGTTGTACACGGATAACTGGCGTAACAACTAACAACCCCCACTCCTTCCTAACTAAACAAGTAACACCGTGCATACAAAAAAACAACCATTTATAAAAGTAGCCAGAGCCCTTGAATTATAAATTACCTACATACATGTACTTAATACACATAAAAACCCAAACATGCCAACAACAATTTTGTCTAACTCATCTCTTGTCGATGGTTTTCGACCGGGTTACTTAACAGAAAAAACACAACGGAATTTATTTATAAACACAGGGAAGGATCCACACCTTACGCTGATAACATAAACGTGCATCAACATTAACTTAATTTAAGACGAGCAGAGACAGGTGGATTAGTTTTGGAGTTTACAAATATTTCGTTCCGTAATAGGAAATGAAGAATTAAGCCCTTACCCCTATTAAACAATAATCCAGATAAATACTTCTAACTACTACATTCGCAAGTACAAAAAAGATTTTAAAAAGTTAATCTGATTAGCCAGATTCCTTAATGTAGGTATAAATTAATCAACTTTAGAGCCCTGTGGTAAGTTGTAGGATTAATGGACATTTTAGTATCGGCATTGTAATCGTTCTGGCTGGTTGTAGTGGCGGTGATGATGGTATACGGCGTAAATGTTCTATGGAAAGGTGATTTTCTTGGTCATTTATCACTATAAGCCTTGGCGTTGATACCCTTATTACAGTATGGACACGGATCAGTTGTTCCGTCTTGTGATGCTTGTATTGCAACCTTCATAGCAAACTTCTTGTTAAACGTCTTGCCGCAGAACCGACAAGCATAAATCTTGTACTCGTGTACATGAGTTTCTGCATGATTCTCCATTTCCGACCGAGTGATGTAACCCTTCTGGCAAAAGGGACACTGGTGCAGAGCAACGTCCTCACCATTGTGAATCGTCCTCACGTGCTTGACAAGTCCCTTCTCTTGGAAAAACCCTTTGTCACACTGGTCACACGAAAAAGGCTTCGTAGCTGAGTGCTGCTTCATGTGCTTTGTGAGTAGATGCTTCTTCTGGAACTTCCAGTCACACTCAGGGCAAGGGAATGTTACCTGAATTGAAGAACCAGTCATAAATACATCATCATAATCATACGACAATTACAAACGACTAACCAAAACTCATTAATTCATCGTAATCTAAATTATATCCACCTTTTCCTTTCTTTTGGGTTTGGTCGAACTAGCTGACTCCCCCGACACTGCCGAATCATTCGTCGCCTCCTCGTCCACATCCAACTTGAGAATTTTAGCCTCAGGCTCCCCTGAGTCACTTTCATCCAGACCTACTGCCTCATCCTTCAGAATAGAATCCTCCTCTCCATTCCCTTCATCCTCAATGACCTCTGTCGACCCCTCATTTGGAAATACCTCTCGGACACAAATCTTGTCCAGATCTGGCACCACACCCACACCACCAGCACCACATTCCACATTCTCTTGATTCTCCTTCACCTCCTTAATCTTAAGCCCCTGTTGCTTCTTCAACTCTGATATGTCCACATCCAGCACAGCTGACTTCACCACCTCATCCTGTTGCTGCTTCTTCTCTACTAAATCTGGCTCGAGAACAATCTTATTCTCCGCTGTACTCCTCCTCGTTGCTCGTCGTTCCACACTCATCTTGATCCCTTTAATACCAATACATAATAGTGACAGATCACAAATTTCTTAACCACTGCCTCCTCCGATCGATTGAGAATTGATAATAATTACCGATATAGATTCAGCTAATGTAACCTTGAACTCCAACGACCTCAGCTGTTGTTAATGACCTGAGCTCCTATGACCCTTCCTTATTTCCCAATAAGCCCTCAGAAAGTGGACAGATGCCGTAATGTCTACAAAATATGAGAAAATCACCTGTCAAAACCCCTCCTGATAAAAACCTGGTTAAAAGTGACACATTCCCCTCACCTTGACTTGATTCCTGTGGACTGGAGTGTAGGACGGAGTTGGGGCGTAATGTTGACAGGATTGGATGAAAAAGGTGGCGATTTTGGCTAATTAGACGGAGAGAGGAAAACGGTAAATTAATAAAAGTGAGGAGATAGCAACAACATTACTGCTCCCGCTCTCAGAAGTCTGCGGAAGACAAGGTTTGTAGGGAAACTTGATACTGAGGATAGTTCAGGCCCATGGCGTTAGTCAACTCAGCTTTCCCACAAGTCACCAGGGCACACAACAGGCTACAAGGATTTTACTGCTACGACTACAGACCATTTAGTAGGAGTGATGATGTTATGATGATGATGATGATGATGCCACACACACCACCGAAGAAATAGGTAGGTAGGTAGAGGTACGTAGGTAAGTAGGCTCGGCTCAACTTTCAGTGCCCTATGTCCTCGGCTTGGAAGTTTGTGGTGGTGGTATGGTTGGTGGTGGTGGTATCCGCTTCAAATGGTTTATCTCTGTTGCCAGAAGTTGTGCAAGTAGAAGTGGGAAGTATTGCATAGCGTCCAGCAGGTCATGTCTTATGATGAGGGTTTCCATCAATCCGACTCCATGTGTTTTGTGTGGGTTGTGTGATCATTGATCTGCCCTTATTTTTTGATATGGAGAGCCTCCAATACACTTTATAGAGCCAATCCCAAGATTATTAGAATGAGATGGCTTATTTCCCCCACGGAAATTCGTAGGGAGTTTGATCAAGTTGACAGAGCAGAGGCTTGGAAATAGATCCGAAGAAGAGTCAGAGGTGGTGAAAGATGGCTGGGTTGATTGAAGGGTATTTCTTATGGAGTCACGTACGGTACATACGGATCGTATTCTATTTCGTCTGACTGACAGTTATGGTCCTGGGAAATTTGCATAGCTTTGGAATTTGGTTTTGCATGGACATTAAATTGATGGCACTGAGATGGATTGGATTATTAAGCACGTTTTGAGTTAATAGGTAATAGGACACGGGCATCTCGTATTTCCATCCCTATGCACCACGGATATGGTTGAAGTGGTGGAAAATAAAGTGTTTATGCATTTTGATGACATGGACCTGACCCCGGGTCAGGAACGGGATGGAATGAATGAAGAAGACTGATTGAGTTTGTTTGGTGAAAGAAATTCATCCGGCTTGTTTTTCTTGGGAATTTGAAGTTCATAATATTATTGAATAACTTTTTTGTATCCATTGCATTGTAATTTTATGGTGGAGAATGAATGAATTCTGCATTTAAAGTTTCTTAGACTTGGCATCCAACTTCCTATAGTTTAAATACACTTACCAGCCTATATGATAGTTAAGTATGCAATTAATTGTTTAAACGTGTCCATTGTGTCTGTCTGTTGTATCAGAAGCTTTTAGGATTGCCAAAATCAACGGAGGTGTTGCATGCTGGTTAAAATACTTTTGATGTAATGACCGGCTATTTTGTGACATTGATTTCCAATGTTTTTGATTCCAGTTTTCATAAAATCGGGGCTCATTAACGTGTTTTTCAGTCATCAATTCAATGGAAATGTGGTGTGGACTTTGGAGTATTATGCAGGTATGGTGATGCTGTAGGCCTGGAGGGTGTCAAATGCATATCATGCAAAACGAAAATAAGGCTGAGACATGTATGATAATAAATTGCATTTATATTTTGGTACTTAGTAAATAATATATTATGACAAGGAACTGAAAAGCCATGCATGCAAGCTTTCACATTATTACGCGATTCTCACTTTTGGATAGTTCAATAACATCAAACTTGAATTGACGATTGACTTGACGACTTGATAAAATACTTTTTTAAGCTTCCGGACGATAATATAATGTACAGACAGTATGACATACGTAACAACACTATCCTGTAGTCTTGTTGGATTAGTAAGGTAAAGTTAAACGGCGATCTAATGAACTCCATCATCATCTTTGACAAGAACCAACCGGTGGTGGTGGAATTAAGATGTTACAAAATACCAGAATAGAGGCTTCATTAAATAGATACTCTTCCCAAAAAAGTCCGATTTTAGAATAATAAACAAACTGAACATGTCCTGCACTGCTTTAGTCTTATAGTCATGGCTTAGTTCAACATGGATGGCTTAAATAACATCATGATTATTAAAACATGAAATTGTATGTACAGACTGAGTGAAAGCACTGGGGAAATGTGTTCGTACATGGTCAAACAATGTAGAATCTAAAACTATTCTAAAAGAAGGGAAAGTTGAGACTAATGGGAATCTAATGAAATTTACTAATTTACATTATCCTGTCCTAGTTGCATTTAGATTTAATTGTAAACCGCTAGGATTGTTAAAGTTAAATACTGATTCACCCTTTCACTGCTTTCCATCATCACCATTTTCTTCTAGGCACTATAAGGCCGAATAGGCATGCTATGTATTTATGCTTGTATAATATTATGCCTGCCTTGCCTGCATAGCATGCAACCTATATACTAATGTAGCTATATTTATTATTTGCATGTGTAATTAATACTGGGGAGTGTTAGACAAACACTTCACAGTCTTTAGAAGCTCCGGGTGGCTTCTCGTCACTTCCGTTTCCAGGTGGGTCGGGTTCCGGTGGCTTGTCGAGGCTTTTCCGCTTTCTTTTTGGAGACCGCAAGACTGGTTCATTATCGGACGGGTTTTTGCTGCTATCGCTTTTACCACTACTACTAGAACTTTCAGCTTTGGCTTTTTTAACTTTCGAAGGGGACGGAGCGTCGTCGGTGGAAGTGCTTTTATCATATGATCCCCCTCTGGGGTGTATTGGTGGTGCAAGTCGTAATAAGTCATGACTGGTAGTGTTATTACTGTTGTGCATACTGGATAAGGAGCCATTGGTAGATTCCTCATCTTCGTTATAGGAACCTCGTTCATCATATCCATCATCAATATCGTTTTCATGATCTTTAGGAGTTGGACTGCTTTGATGAGATGGATTTTCAGACTTGGCACCAGACCCACCACTCCCACTACTAGTGCTTCTTTCCGGGGGTTCTTCTTTTTCAGAAGCGGGGGATGAGATGCGAGTTTGCCTACCAGGGCCATTTCCTGAACCGGGTCTGAGAGGAAGGGTTGGAGGGGCTGTGGCGTTAGAATGGTGTGCTTGCTGAGTTTGCATTTGTGTCTTAAGCTTTCTTTCCAGCTCGGCCTTTGACTCCCCAACCTCCGCAATTGTCATGTATGCTCGAGAATTGTCATCTTCGGGGTCATCGTCATCATGTTCAAACGCTGCATTGAGTCGGCCATCTATTACAGTCTCTTTTAGAACTGCTTCTAGTTCATGAATGGCCGAAGAAGGATTCGGGTCACTTTTTCCTGGCATTTCATCCTTATTTCTGCCATATTTTTGAGGCCTCATATCAAACGGTAGATGCTCGGATTTCATACTGCTATTGTTGCTACTGCCTTGATTTGATTGCTGGGCAGATGGTATCGGCGGCAATTCGTCAAATGGGGGTGGGGAAGGCTTTCTTCCAAATATTGATGTTGTTGTTGGATAATTAGAGCTTCTGGAGGACCGAGAAGTTGAACTGGTAGAATACGGACTTCCGTCATTCTCAGCAATTGGGCTTAGAATCGTCCCCCCGTGAACTGGTGATGGTGTTGGTGATGGTGGGTTTTCCACAATTGGATCATATGGTGGTGGAAGCATTGGCTCTCGATTCATTATATTTGCAGATGCAATATGAGCAGCGTTTACTATCACATGACCGGGGTTTCCATTCAAGTGACTATTCTGTGTAAACACCGGTGGAGACAAAGTGTTCGGGGACCCATAACCAGGATTGGTCACTGTCACAGACATCGCAGGGTTTTCGTTCGAATATAATGCCCTGCTTGGTATCTTTTCGATTGGAGGAAAGAAATGCATAGGATTTTCCTTTGCCACATCCGGTGTGGGGACCCTTGGTCTAGAAATAAATAACAGAAATTCTTAGTCTGCTGGAATCAAGAGTTACATCAAATTGTATTAAGTTGGCTCACCTTGAATTAGGATGTGGCATTAAATTCGCATTCCCTTCCTTGGCGATGGTCAAGGTTCCATTCAATACCCTATTTGGTAGGAATCTATTGGAATTTCGATTGTCTTTGCTCGACCGTCTACTGAGAATTCTCTCATAAAGCGATGGTCGGTGTCCAGAATGAGGCATACTTAATGGCAATGGCCCATGTCCATGGGAGTGGGCTCTATTTCTGCTGGAAGAGCTGGATGTTGACCTCAGACTCCCGACACGTGACCATTGTCTCTGAATCCAACTTTTTCTATTGTCGGGCAATGGTGAATCAGTTACACTCTCCTATGGAATTAAAAATCGGGCAAGGTTAAAATAGATTATTCAACTATGAAAAGCCCTTTTCAAAATTTTCAATCAGAATGTTGTTCTAACATAATCAGCGTAGACTTCATCCGGAATGACGCTATGCCTTTTCACAGAAGTTAAGTCCGCATATACGGATTCGTTAGGCTTGACTTTCAGGGACGCTGTGGAACCTTGCGGTTCATGGCGACGGAAGTGTTCGGAAGCCAAGTTGTATGGCAAATCCTGTGGGACGACTTGTTCCCAATAATTGTCTTTCAGCAGCTCAGGATGCTCTTCATGCATTTCGTCCACAACCATGTACGACACCTGGAATTAAAAGACAATGTACAATGTAAAAATGTGTATTTATAGAAGCAGTTAATTTATCTGTAAGCGTGTATGACATTAAAGTGAAGATAAAATTGCGTATTATTTCAAACAGTTATTTGAAATGGGATATTTTATAACTCACTTTAATATGCCTGTCGATCAACCAGTTGAGTTCGAAATCATCATCATCTTCGCCGAAAGGATTTATCAGAGTCTCGGCAACTTTAAGCCACCCGATATAAAAAATGAACTAAGGAAAATAAGAAACGCCATTAAATTTCTGCCCATTTATAGATCCAAGTCATGATTTTATAAATTATAAATGAAAGCTATAAAAATGCACCTGCAGGGATAAGAAAATCGGAAAATACAGGTCCAACTCATATCCAGGATAAATTGTACTCCGATCTGGAGGGCTGACCCATTGTCTCCCGATTAGCGCCGCGAGGAAATATGTGTAAACAGCCAATGTTACAACCTGGAGAGACAAAATCAGTTCTAGATTAACGTACATCATTCAAAGTATGTGAAAGTGAGGACACCATTTAGCATTGGATTCGTACCTGAGTGTAAACAAGCGGTACACTAACAGTGTCATATACCATCACCCTTCCCAACTTTCGCCGGAAGTCTGACAGTTCCGTCACTATTGTTTGGACCATGTGATCCGAATTTATTCGTCCTTCTTGTCTCGCTCGATTAATCAGATTAGAAGCCCATACAACTGGCATCCAGAATTTCAAAACCTTTGTTTTCTGGTCCATCAAGTCAAATATTTTTTTCTCGCTCTCGGTCATCAAACCTGAAAAATAACAAGAAATTATAATGTCCTCTGAATCACGTATTAAAATTATTGTATTTCCAAGCCTTTGTTCCTTTCCTGAAAAACAACTTGTTTTTCCATATGTCACATACTTAATTATTGCTCCCCATGGTTAGGTTTTTGTTGTTTTTTGATTGACAGATTACTAATACATTGATTAGGAGATAACAAAATTAGGAATTATGACGTAAATAGGCAAGCTGGTAAGACTGTTTGCATAATGACATTTGGGTCTGCTTTTATAGAAACATTAAATGTCTTTAATGACCTCAACCCTCGATTCGTCATTTCATTGCATCTTTAAACTGCCAAAGTAAATGCAGCTACTGGTATTTCGCACATGCCGACAGTGTAAATAAATTAGTCAGCGGTAGTAGACAAATTCCAATTCCACTTTTCCAA
The DNA here is from genome assembly GCA_034695115.1 of Desoria olivacea. NCBI lineage: Eukaryota > Metazoa > Arthropoda > Collembola > Entomobryomorpha > Isotomidae > Desoria > Desoria olivacea. The sequence goes on from JAQFZA010000104.1 coordinate 11,407, forward strand.
CCTTGTGTTTGCAAATTGAAGCACGGTTGATGGAAGTAAAGTGGTCTAAGTCTATTCGTCTAATATTTGAATATTTGATTTCTGCATCATAAAACCAATAGACGACAGTTTCAAAGAAACCATTTCACTTTAAAACGCAGTGTCCGTTCATTCCAAAACGACGTCAATTATGGTTTCCTCAATGTAAATCGCCGAATGCCTTCGCGTGTAGTTTACGTGTAATTTGCCAGATTTGTAATAAAAGTATTATAACCTTAATTACCAACTTACCTAAACTACCATTGTTATGCCACTGCTTTTACTAACTACAATTGCACATTACAAGTAAGCTATCAGCCAAGCCAGTATAACATTCTATGGCCAAGTCAGTTGCACTCAGAGATTTGTTTTATAGATTTAACATTTGCAGACTGCACCTGCAGTTCTTAGCTATATAGCACAACCCTAAACTTACAACCCATGATGCTACCAAGGGCATACGGAGGTGACAGTGCAATTTCCATTTGAAAAATAATCAACGCTGGAGTTCTGATTTTAATGACTGTTTTTTACCGAAGCGAATGCAATTTACTTGTTCAGCTATTTTTTAGTGCCAAGTCGAGAAGCATTTCAAATGTACACTCCAACTAATGAGCTTTTCAGTGGAAGAGGTGGGATTGATACTGATAGCGATATCCTTATTCTGTCTACGTTATGCAAGCATTTTTAAGATTTTACTTCGACAAGGCACTGCATAAAATACAAGTGCAAGTACATACAATAAATAGTGTTTTTAGTTGCAGAGATTTAGTCACTACAACTACAGCAACCAATGTTTTTTTGATCAACTAATACCCAAACCCAAGCCCAACAGCTAAAAATAATAAGCATGTGTTGATATTGTAAATTGGAAATCGCAAAACAATGAACAGATTGAATTGAAACCTAACTCTAAGCTAAGTTGGCTATAGGAAGCCATACGGTCATTTATTCCTAGCACTTGAAAGCCAGTTGCAAATACAGAAATGGCAACTGATTTCCATTCTATATAAATAAACCCTGGCCTTCCGTACAATTCATTTACTTAGTCATTATCATTTCAAAATTTCCTCGTAGCATGGAGAAGTATTAAGATTGAGAGTTTTGCATTATAAATTTGAAACTACGACGGTGAAATATTGTTAGGTACAGAATGTTTTTTAAACTTTAATTCCCTTGTTCGCTAATTGTATGAATCAACGTATCAACGATTTATTCAGTATGGTCAGCTCAGTGGTTGATTAAAATTTAATTTACAATGAAATTACATTTGCAAAGTATATTCTATAAAAAACATCGTACACTGCACTGTATTTCTAAGCTAGCTTCCAAATAGTATTTTTATACACCAGGATAGGATTAGTATCATTTGACTTGAACAATACGCAAAAAAAAGGCAGGATTCAGAAAACACCCTCATGGCCTAACTTATAAAATAATATAATTTGTAAGAAGTACGGGAATTAATATACTACAAGTGGGATCCAAGTGGGATCCATATAAGTGGATGGATTTGTTGGTAGTATCGTTTAATTAATAAGTTAATAATAAGATAATTCTGGGCACCTATTTGACCTCTTTAAAATGGGTTTGTATGATTGGTTGGTTGGTTGATATTATACATAGAATGCAAATCATATTTAGTAGCGATGAGATGAGTATATTGGATTTTAGATGCTCGTACGGTAACATTTTAGAAACGGTTTGACCATAATATTGACGAAACTGTTAAAGGTTTTCGGTCGAATGATAAACGTACCTGTGTCAACGAGATGTTGTAGGGTTGGGAATCGCTTCTTGACCCGGAAGCTGATTCGCTGCATGCAGATGATGTAAGCCAGCATGGCGTATCTCATGATCGTCCGTCGCAACATCCTTCCTCTTTCATCCTGCAGAAAACCAAAACACAGAATTTTAGAAAACACGTTTAAAATTAGATTATCGGTTTTTTTAAATGAACAAGGTTAATATGGTATGGTAAGGTGACTCTGCATTGATTTATGTGTAAATTGACAGGCCTTGTAGAAGCGATACGCTCCGAAGTTTGCGTTTGTACTAGAATGTCCAATCAAAAGTATGTGGAAAGCATTTATGAAATGCGATTGTAAAAACTATCCACTAGAAACTGTTAAAGAATTATTTTTAATGTTCTTTAAAAAAAATGAAACCTCTAAAACATAGAACTGATCAATAATCTAAAAACCTTCTAGAAAATGGCAACGGTATTTAAATGGTTTTGAAAGAAACTGAGAAGACATCCTACTTCACAGATGTTCTGCAAACATATTTTTTCCATGGTTTAAATTATCAATGTCAATACGATAACTCGCATCTACATTCTCCAATTTGTATTCTTCCCTTCCTGATATTTTACACCTGCCCTTTAAAAGGTAAAAATTCGTAGATGTAAATTAAATATAATTTCTAAATTTTATAGCTTTTGTCAAGACATTAAATTAGCATTTCGTCCGGTTTCTAATAACTCGGATTAGACTGGTCGATTTGACAAGCACAATTGCCAATTATAGTTGGGGTACTTACTGAAGAACTACTACCTATATCTATACATGATTAAGTCTAGTCAGTATAGCCTGACCGTAATAGTTATAATGGAAAGTAAATGAAATTGCGGTATTAAAAATAAAATGGAAATGGAAACGGGACTTTCAAAAAAGGAGCCATAAGGGATGCATCTCATTGTTATGCAAAATGCAAATGAAGTCGGAATGCATGCAACTCATTTCTATTTTTAGAATCCTTGCATCCGTCTTCCCATCCATTGTCAATGCTCAATCTACAGTCCCTCTGTCCCAGTCAACGAGTCTTTTAATGCAGGCGATCCCAAATGCACGCAATGTTATTTATTACTCATCCAACGGTGAAAGCTTTTGCAAACCAATTACTGTGGTACTAAGAAACCAGGATTTTAATTACACGTGACCGCATGTACTCGTACAAGAGTAATTTCCAACCCTACGGCCATGATGCATCTTGAAAGAGCACATTGACCAATTTGAATACGGATAGCAGCCATAATAAGTTAGTGTACACTTTAAGATGCACACTGCATCTACTTCATTTAGTTCATGCAACCACGTTGGTCATACTTTAACGAGACGGAGAGTTCAATATCGTTCATTTATTTACCATGAGCCTATTAACACCTCCCTCATTAAAATCCCGTTACATATTGGGATGGAGATCCCGTACCCAGACAAGGTGACTTACTGCCCTTAGGTACCTTACTTAAGAAAGTCTTAAATCGTATGACTATGGTTTTTTCAGTATAGCCCAGACAGTTTAAAAAGTGTGTCACAACACATGATAATAAGAAATTAATTTAACACAACTCTGACTATCTGGGAATCCCGTCGGTTTCGTTGAGATCTTAGCAAGGTATCATGATGGGTCAAGGATGTAACCAGCAAAATGAATCTAGTATCTGCTGACTATGGGAAACGGTTAGCTTGGTTGGCCAGAAGTTGGAATTATTGATATTTAATTTGACAGATTTCTTCGAAGCCACAAAAAGGTTCTCTCCCTCTTACTCCCTCAGAATTGTAGATTGTTAAGTACCTCAGGAGGAGTACATGTCAAACATTAGGAGAGGATAACTGACAGTCATTGACACCAGTGTCTAAGTTGCAGTTGCATTAACTCAGTTGCGCAATGAATACCATAATGCAGTTGCAGAAACTCATTCTCATCCTCATTAACAATGCACATTTTAAATTATAATGGCCACATTTGTGTGTACCGTATTCGTCATCTCGTTATCGAAAGAACTTAAGACGGAAATCTTATGCAAACTTTCATAAACCCTAGTAACCTAACTTTCTGACTGCATCTCTTAATGCTGCCTCGAATTGTTGCATGCTGTCAGAGCTACTTGAAACATGGGGTTTTATAGTTGACTAACAATAAGATGAAATAGATCATTGGGAAACTTCTATAAAGAACTTCTGGCCATCTTGTGACTTCCTAGACTCCTTTAGTAAAGTTTAGTAAGTCATTTTTATGACCCGAAATTCAAAACAGTCCTTGAGAAAACTTTAAAATAATCGCATTTTTGGAATGATGTGTCCGGTCCGGTCCTCCATGTGAAGATGCTGGGTGATCTTGTCAATTAACCAGATTTTTTGCATCTACCATACTCATACACGACCATCAGTATGAGCAAAGCATACGGCTCGGTCATTAAGACGTTAATTTCAGTCCTTTCTTCGGTCATGAATTGCATGCATCATAGATGACCAAAAAATAAAACCTACCTACGACAGAGTCGTGCCATTTTTGCTTCAACCCTATTCAATATTAACCTCCTGTGGGAGTTTAAATTTAGAAGAAGTGGGTTTTCGTAAGATTTGACTTCAATTTCAAGACAATAGCCTTAAGAGAATCGAGACATGATTACTATTTGAGATTTCAGCAAGTGCTCAGTTCGATAAGTTGATACTGCACTGTCCACCGGTCATTCTATACAATTCTAATAAACTTAATTCCCAAGATAGGAAGATTTTTATGCATGAAATACAAAAAAATATTTGTAGAATATTCAAATGACATCAAATGTTAATAATATTTTGTCATTTTTTTTTTAAATGTCTGAAAATAAAAGGCAATTGTTCCAGTTAAAATGCTAAACCTGCAAAATCCTGCTTTGTACTACTTGTGAAAATCTATGGAAAAAATTGAAATAAAGATGAGATCATGTTGGAAAGCGAATATCAAACAGAATGCGATGGGGTGATGTACTTCATACTTTTCTGGATAAAAATCTTTTGTGCTAATGATTATTCTGAATTCTCAGCATTCGTGACTTCAATATTGATTAATGATATCCATTGGCTATTTATAATCGAAATGACTAATGACAAGTGCAGAAAATGTGCAATGTAATTTGGAATTGAAATCCAAGTGCTGTGTCTGTACCTCTAAAAGTGAAACTACGTCTGAGAACTGAAAGAATTCATTCATCGATTCCTTAACATGTGTCACTTTTTTATTCGGCTGAATAAAGCCCCAGATTTATAAGAAGTTGACATGAATGGAATCTGAATTTAAAAGGAAATTTCAAGTTCAATGCACAATGAAATGATATTACTCATCTTTTTTTTAAATCCTGGATATCCAACTCCCTTGTAATTAAGCTTCTCAGTATGTGATGCGAAATACATTCTATTTTTACGATTCTCAGCTTCGTCATACATACCTTTGAATTCTTCACTAATTACAGATATTCTCTGAACTTTTATTTTATCCAGTCTTCATGATGTAGTCATCCATATTTTGTCCGTTTTGAATATCAAAGAATGCGATGTTCTGTTCTATTATTAGCAAAAATGGATAATCCATCCCACTATTACAATTACATTGATTTCATACAGCGTAGTTTTATGAAAGATGAGTTGCAGAGATTTGTCCATCCATTCATACGTAATATCTCCATTTATTTTAAAACTACTTTACACATACGAAAAAGCTCTTGTAATTATTTTTTCAAAACCTTTACCGCACTCAGTTTGGCTTTACTTTACATGTTTACACGAAGGGAAGGCACCAAGGAGACAATATGATTCTCTAAGTCCAACATGCTATGTAGGATTAAAATGTTGAGATAAAATCGTAAACACGTATACGTCCAGTTTGTGAGCCGGGAAAAGTACAAGTGAAACAAAGCACAGGTATTTTAATAAACGTATATATTATCACTAATATGACACAGGACAGCGACGGTGACATGTGTTCTAAATCATTTGAATGGCTTCTAAATCCTAATATGTTCTAAGTAAACATTAGCGTGTTCTCTTGGCAAAATGGTCGGGGTAAATTAAGTTACACCTCCACCGTCGAGTGTAAATGTTGATAGACCAAACCAGATGAAGATACATCGTCGCAGGAATATTCCACTGAAACTCGGTATGTACAAATCTGCACTACATTTTCAACAACCCATAGTCTGAAGAACTACTATAATCTGAAACTACGATTGCATGGATGTGGTAAAAACCGAAGTTGGAAGATGAAATTGTTAGTTCGTTAATTGTCATGCATTATCCCTCGTATACATAATCATATCATCATAGGTTCTTTATATGTGAAACACGAAGAAAAAACAATGAGGATAATCTTCTCGGTGACATTGACTCTGCCATTGCAAATGATTATTAACAAGATAAGAAGCTCCTAAAGTCTTATGTAGCTGAAGTGGGCTTTGAGGTATGTACATGTAATCCAAGAAAGTGTGTATTTCTAAATAAAAAAAACAGGAGTACAAGTAGTGTTATAGAGCTTTAAGGAATTAAGAGAGAAACTCATCATCTCCTCATTTCTGAAGTCGTGTGAAGATGAAGACGGTTTGTAAACTATCTACCTTCACTCACCCAGGCGCCAGTCAGACTGCGATAATGATAACAGAATTCTAAAGGATATTATTACAGACAGAAGTTGTTGCAACTAATCATGACAAAAATGTAGAATCTTGAAATGTTTTCAAAGAATAGATCTGTATTGATCCTTCAATCTTTTGTGCACTGATCTGCCGGAGGATTCTGATTTTTGTTAAACTCCATTTTTTTCTTTTCAGCCTCTCAAGATTTAAGGATGATAGGTCTTCGTAGTTGATTTCAGAAGGAATAATAATATCCAATACTGTGGGCAAGTTGTAGAGCCCAGAAGGAACCAAAATCTGATTGTCATTCTGAGTTATTCAACAAGTCCTTTTAATTACGAAGCCTATTTTTACTAGGAGCTTAGAATGAAGGCCTATTTTACAAAAACAATTAGAACATTTGCTGGCGGATGCATATATTACAATAAGCGTAAATGTAATAGTAGAGACACGTATTCAAGAATACAATCTACATAACGAAATTGAGTAATAAATATTAATCAATTTCATAACTGGTCGGAAAAACCCTTCCCTCACTTTGATAGATTTATTAACTAGAAATTAACATCCAATTAATCTCCTGCAAATTACACTTTCATAAACACACATGGCAGAGTGAGTGTCAGGAGTGTCAGTAAAAAAATATATCAACTTGTACGACTAACGACTTGAATCAACCAGCAACTCCACTGCCTTAATTATAATCATGCGGGACCTTATACTATCCCACTAATCACACATACCTGCAATTAACTCTGACAGCACAAACGGTCATAAAATGGAGACACATAGGACATGAAATTCTACTATTAACCTCGAACACACCTTTATGCTTCCACCTTTAATAGTTTGATGCCATGCCAAGGAATGAAGAAGTGATTTCATTACATTAAACATAAAATCAATACCTAATCATCTCAAGACCAACACATCCATGATCTGGATCATGTTAAACAGTTCGTAATCTTATCACGTGTTGTTTTTCATATCCACCTGCTCATAGTTCCTACTCATAGAATTAATCTGCTTATCTTCTGCTGGTAAAACCAGTAATCAAGGACGAATTAACGTCCTTTTTCATTTAACAATTAAAGAGTCTCCAAAATATGTCAATATTTAAATCCCTCATCCCTCTCGCCTGTAACTGTAAAAGACTATTAAGGATAGATTGGTGTCAATAATTATGATGTCTAGTACCTCGGTAAATGAAGTGGCAGTGGTAGAATAGTTTAATTTCTTCATGTGCGGAAAAGCCATGCCTAAACTTTTATTACAACAGGTTCCAAACGTCCTGCTGGGTATTATGGAGCATTAACTTCTTATTCTTCAGACTCCCTAAAGCTGTTTACTAATTCCATACGGTACAATTGCACCTCGATGCATGGAAATCGTTGGGCCGCATTTCAAAACGGAATGCCTCTCAGAAAACCGCAGCGGTGGCTCTCATTGTTCTTCTTGTGCATCAATACTTTTTATTACAGCAAAGCATGCCATAGGGCTTGTTACTTGATTAACATTTACGACCAGCATTTCATTACCTGCCCCTACTAATCCTGCTACATACTTCCATGCTCTATAATTAACATTTTGTACGAATGAGTCAAAGACACTTCTAGTTTTAAAGTCTGCATCCCTTTGTGACGATCATTCTAACATTAATTCACTTTCTTTCTCCGACCAACCGTCTTGGTTTAGTATTCATCATTCATCAGCCAATACTAAGTGGATCGTAAAATGATTTGCAATTTTCAGAACTATTTGAATACGTAATTCTTTCCAAAGGTACATTGATAAGCTGCTACCCTACAAAGGATTTTATGTTGGATTGAAAATGAACTAAAAGCGCAATTAAGAAACATGTAACATAATAAGCTCCACCTTTAAACTCATTTGAACATTCAGTGAAAAATGAAATATGAGTAATTTACGGTTTTTTGAGGAAAGACATGCTAGTTGAAATATAAGAGATAATAAGATGCAAGAACCGCATCGGAACGAAATGGTAAAAATTACACGAAAGTATAACCCTGTCATGTCAGAAGAAACGTCCTGGCCTGGAAGTATTTAATTAAAATGGGATTTACGTGTGAAATACATACAACTTCTTCCTTTTTGTGTTCTGAACACTCTTCAGCTCTTCACTCTTGCCTCCATCAGTATAATGGACTAAAAGAACGAAGGGGTAAAAAAAACTCAAGGACTTTAAAAGTTTCTGATTTTCCAATCTTCATGTGGCTGAAAAAAAGTACATTCGATGCCCCATGTCAATACAAAATTAGGTATGTGCCATAATTGGGGAAAATAATTTTATAGAAATAGTGAAGATGTTATGTAAAAAAAAAAACACTAGAGATTTGAAGGCAGTTGAAGTTCTTCTAATTATGCGCACAATAAAGGGAACAAAAGCAGTTCTGAGGACTGCAGGGAATTGGAATATTTAAATGTCAGAAAACTGTATACATACGACGAACTTCTAAACATGATATGGATGAGTCGGGACCTGGACGTTGAGGACTTCCGAATAACAATTGCCTGTTCGTTGGACTGAACAGCAGAATTCAAATTCACATATCCGTTCTTTACAAGTTCTTTGTAGGAAGCTGGAATTCCTGAACCACGATTATTGACTCGCATGAGGTTGTATGAGCAAATCTAGCATGCCAAACTGATGCAATACCTTCCAGTAACATGATGTCTGAAATTCCACCAATTAGACGTACTACATTTTGTCCTTTCCAACATTCCTTTTCCAGGGTCAGACAGATTATCATTAAGGAAAAGTAAAGAGAGTCTGGAGGTTTGTGGGAATGAAGCTAAATAAGATCGTAGATCATACTAGAATATTCCTAATTGCCTAAAATTCCTTAAATTACGTCCATGTAAGTATATACAAATACGAATAAACTATCTGCAAATTTCGCTCTACTGTTTATGCGTAACTACTACCTTTTTACGTCAGTTGCTTAAAGATCATTGGATTTTTTTTGATTCCGAGTCTCGGAGACGGAGATGCATAAATACTCAATTTAATAAGCTACATCCAGCCTCACCTTAATCACTCGAATAAATATCAAACAAACGACTTGTGCACTTGTTGTCCCGAACATCATTTTTTGATCATCGACAGCTATAATATAAACTTGTTTCGCAACTTCAAAACTATATTCTTCCAACAGTTTGCAATAAGAATATTATAATGTTATTTTCATGCATCTCCAAGTATGTACTCTGTCGTTCCCATGCAAGTCGTAATATACTACATACTACAATGGGGTTTTGTCTGTGTGAAGGATTTCTTAACGAATCATCAGTACACGCAGGCATTATTATTATCTTGCTGAAGTTGTCATAAGTCAGACCAGGTTTTGAAGGAAATATTTCCTACATCTCTCGCCTCGTGAGCTACGTGACAAGTTACACTGCATTCGGTTACTAGATTTTCCCTACAGTTTTTTAGTAGACAGACAACTGGAAAAAAACTTTTTTTGATGCTACACTTTACATTATTGCTTACAACTCCTACATAATTTAGATGGTGCAGGTGGGGTTAGGTAATTCATATTTAATGTTTAAAAAACAGTGGGCTGGCTTTAAAGAAATGTTTAATCGTGCTTCCGATAATGAGTATTATTTTCCTTCAAGCTACTAATCATGTATGCCGATGTGGATTGATATGGTTGGGAAATGTTATGAAATCTCAAATCGGCTGAGCTGGCTTAAGGTGTTAGAAATGCACTTACTTGGCCATGAATTGACGCGCTGATGTAGAGAGCCAATGAGTCTGGCATGGGCAAAATCCAATATTGATCCCACCAACGCTTCACTATCAGACTTACGTAGAATCCTAAGACGAACGACATTGGAATACTCTCAATTTGCTTGCTACAGTACACTTTGACTTTTTCGAAGGTCCTGTAAAAAAATTTAATTCAAATAAGACGGAGTTTTTAAGTTATTAATTCGTAAATAACCGGTGGGGTACGCGCTTGTAGCCTTCAATGATAAAGACAGTTAAAGATTTATTTACAACTGGATTACAATTTTAAGAATTCTTACCTTCGTTGATCCTCCGTCATGCCCATTCTGTAGATAGCATTTATTACAAAGTACAGGAAAAGATAGGCTATAAGTTCCCTCCAGATTAACTTGTAAACACTGCCCCTCCATCTGAAAATAGAATAATTTATTTTTAAAATGACATCAAGTAATTAACTTCCAATTTCTTAAATGTAGTAAGCCAAGTATCAATTACATTTATTCATGAGCGGAATTAGGAATGACCCGGTAATAAAAAATGCTGAACTTTCCATACCAAATTCCTACACACTCTCTGCGCCACTTGCCTGCTGTATATGTTTATATATTGTACAAATAATGGTCTTTGGATTGGCATTCCGGAACAGTAATCCTCATCTACAAGTTGGTACTTAAATTCTAGGTCAAGGTGAAGCATTCAAGGAATCTGACGAGGGATCTTCACTATCATCAGAAGATCGATAACTTGTCATGAATGACTCAGTATTTGTTTAGCACAACAGATTAAACCGGTATCATCGAGGCAGTTCATTTCAATAAAATGGCATCCGATTAAAACGATCGTGGAATTAATTGATGGGGTAGTTATAAAAAACACAAGTTTCTTGCCAAACCTGCAAAACCATCAAATCATTGAACAAACTGCCTTTCCACAACTGCCGACCAACAATAATATGAGGTAAATCATTGTCTTGACTGTGGCCTTTAAGCATCCTAAAGTAACTTAAGGAAATCCTGGGATGTTATAAGTAGATGTGTGCATTTGTTCAATGATCTCTTGATAGGATGATTTCAGTTGGCAAATTTACTTCAGTCGGATTATTTTGAATAATTTCAAAATTCCATTCCATACTTTTAGCCTACCACTGACAAGTCGAGTTATTAATTCTTAAAGTAAGTTTGCGGAAACCAAAAGCGTTTAGTTAAGTGTAGGACGATTCGGGTCATAATGGCCGGCTAAAGTAGTAAACTGACAAAATTCCTCATTTCCATTGTCTTTCACAGCTATCAATGCTTGACTTGGTAGGTAAGGTTGGTAAATTATATAAAAGCTATCCGTTCTAGACACAAGCTACTTCTTACAGCGTTACAGCAAGGATAACTCCAAACAGGCCATTTTTAATAGATCTCAGTCAAACAGAATTTGCAATAAAATAGTAATAAATTGATTATATTATTACTAACATGAACTAGCAATAAGGTTCCCTTCGAGCCTTTTAGAGGCAAACGTGTTTTCGGTGAGTAAGTTTTGCATTATGTGGAAGTCTCTTGATTCTCAAAAGTGAGACGTATGGAAAAACACTGCGAGTAGATTATTATCCTGCCGAATATCTGAATTCCGATAATTATCGTGAGGATAGATCTGCATTAAACATATCGCCTGCTCAGCTAGAAGCATAAGGGGCCAATGGCCTGTAAAATATTTGTTATGTATTGAAATAACAATACACGGTGGATAGGATCTGAGGGCCGGCCAATAAGATGTAATTTGCTACCTGCTCTTGATCATTATTAAGATCTTACATATCATTACACATCCTACACCTCGTTTGAATAGAATGGACGTGTCGACACGAATAAATTAAGCAAGTGCAATCTAACCAAAAATCACTTGTGTATTGTATGGGATGAACCAGACGCTAAAGCAAGGCATTACTTTGCAGTATTGGGAGATGTGGAATGAAACTACTTCCGAGTTGATTATAATCACACCACCACCTGGATCACTTCCTTCTCAGCCTTGATCGAAAAATGCAGCGCTCTTTGATTCATTGAAAATACATTAAGGAACAACTTTACATCATCTGTCCATTACTTTTAAGTTAACTGCTGATGGTGGAAGGGGAAAAAGTAGATTATGCTTCAGAGAGAGACCCTGTGTGAATTTGGACGACTCTATTCATTGAATCTATAAGAAATTTATGTCGGAAAACATACAACTTTAACTTTCTATGAGGTCTCATCAACTCCTAATGACAGCTTTTTATATTTACACACTTAATATCCATGCATTTAAGTTTATATCAAGGACAACAGTTAAGCACATTAAGTTAGATTTAATGCAATGAAGCTTAATTGGCAATAAGTGACATTCGGAAGCACACAAGGAACTAGCTGGAAAAAATTAAAGCTGCTATCAACCCTCCAGATTTGGCTTAATCATTCCTAAACTTCAGACTTTAAAAATTCCGAAGTTATGCAACTTCCAATTTGCATGATATTATTCCGTCAATCTGTTGAACAAGCATCGGGGTAGTCCCATTTCATATGTGCTACATTATTTTGGGCATTAAAAAAGGAATGGAATTAATATCACCGTTTCGTCAAGCATCGTAACTTTAAATAAATAAATGAAAGTATTGTAACAGTATTGGAAATCCCATTTCATAGTTTTCACGCCTAAATATTCGAAAGTATATGATTGGATACATGGATGAACTACAGCCTACCTGTACCCCGGTGGGAACATCTATAAGGGCCATGCCTCTATTTCAAATTTTAAATGGGACAAATGGTTCAGAGAGAAATCAGTTACTAATACATGGATGGGCATTCAGTTGGTGGATAATTATTGAGTCGTAAACAAATGACAAATTAGATTACGAACTTGCCCCCAATTTTTAATTGCTACAGACAATTAAAAAATGCAAACCCAGAAATTAGCAAAACTAGTTCAATCGGCCTCGGCGTGGTTACCATTGGGCCGAATGTCAGTCCTAATTTTAAATGGAGCTACTAGATATCGGAAAATCCTCCAATTAATTTGACTGACTTCCTTGAAAATGAATGAAAAGCTTTCAAAGTGTCATTTAACATTTCAGTCAATGGAGAATCGCCAATTATGTAAGCCTTGACTCAAGACTATGAGACTTTGTGACATTTGATGCTTCCCAATGATATTCTTATACTTCAGAACTATAGCATCTGGATGGATGAAGACAATCCAATTACATGCATTAAAATTACATTAGCCAAAACATTCATGATCCTACCTGCCAAGAATTTTCCAAAAGCAGCCGAAGCTACTTCCATTTGCAACGTCTCCAGTATACGACACCGTCATCTTGGCTGCTCGATGTAGTCGCCGTCTTTAATGTGAAATGGTAATCGCTGTCCTCAAAGAAGTTTCCTCTGACGTGAATCAATACCTCCACTTCATAAGAATGTTGGCAATGACGTCGATTTTCTGTAACAAAAAAAGTACAACGTAAGTATTTCATTGAAATAAAACAAAAGTAAGAATCGTTGATGATAATTTTAATCACATTTTTAACCCTTCATAATCAGGCATGACCGATGACACATGCCAATTTTATGCAGCTCCCTAATAGATACACATATCAGGAGTCTGGTAACAAGAAGAACAATTGAATGTAAAGTTTTTGGTTTCTTAGCTCCTGTCACAAATTGATATTAAAAAAAGTGACAACGGTAAATTTTGTTAAGTGAACTATTTAAGCATATTTAAGATCGGAGTCACCAAAAACCTCAAGCCAAAATTAAGTGTAATGAAGACACGAGTCATAATGCAAATATTATAACAAGAACTCGGTCGTATCTCAACCTACCGTATTGACAGGATTATTGCAATATTGTGATAGGAGTCGGCGAGTTCACGGAAGAACAATTAGTTCTTAAATATTTACTCTGGACCCCGTTAGGCTAAAAAAGCAATTGAGAACTCAGAGGACAGACGCTTCAGACGTCAACGACTCAAGCCAATACCACAACCTTTGAATTGCAATTTCGTTTATAGTTGCATAGTGTCATGTATTCAATGTTTGGTAATTAGAAAAACAACTAAATAATTAGACTATTGACAATTACTTCTTTGTTCAAGTCATCCCCATTCAACAATACTGGCTACAGCTACAACCACCCAACAGTTGCATACGTTATTCCTTTACTAAAGTGTACAGGCCTGGACTAGGACAATATCAATGAGTATCCGGTATCAAACAGGACTTGGGAATAAATATCTAGTATTTGTATTCTAGATTCTAGACGTCTAAAATGGCTAGATAATTAATCTTCTTGACTTGAGTGATTTGAAGGATGTCTGAGTGAGTCACCGGGATTCCATATACACATACATATACATAGGTGTAAGTGACCCTTGCATCTTTAGAATGCTAATCGTTTCAAATGGGAATGATCAGTCGGCTCTTCAGTAACAAATATTCCACACGATGAGATTGGAAGACGAGAAATTGGGCAGAATTCCTCCAGCGTGTTGAATTAACAATGAGGAAAGGTTAATAGTTAGTGTTGACTTTGAAAGACTTTGTTAAATATGCACAAGCATTGTTGGTTAGCCATGCAGGCTCTCATTTAAAAGGTAGGTTAATAATCATTTGTTGTCAATTGAAGAAGTTTACACAAGCACTTAGCAAGGTAATGTTATGTTTTGAATGATGATGTTGACGAGGATGATGGCAGGCAGGGATCAGGATGCAAAAAGAAGTAGCTGATGAAGTTGAAACAACGGTTTTCATCAGCTGTCTTGGCATTTAATATGCTAATAAGTTATTATCCTAAATCTTCTTCATCCCATTATCATTACGCATTGTCCCTTCTTCTTATTACATCCACATGTTCTATATCATTGCAAATAAACTTCAGGAATTTTGTGCATAGCATAGGTATCAGCCACTTCTTTAATCTGATCATATCGTAATCAAAGACTGTAACATTGAAATCTCCAAATACTGATTTACTGATCTACTGACTGACTGATTGACTTGGTTTGATTGTTCTGGTCACTATTGTACATTTTTTCATGGTCTTGAGTCTTGAGTCTTGAACCCCTTGAGGGAGATGTTATCTGTCTTTGTATACCGAAAGGTATGTATGTCTTCCAATAGTTCCAATGCAAATAAGCTTTACGTGAGCTGCATCAACAAGGGTCGAAGTGGCATTTATGAATGCAGATCATCGTCAAACTCAAGGTTTTTTAAAAACCGTTCAATAACCAACTGTTGACTGAATAATTAGACTTTCTGATCCTGATATTGTGGGATCTGCTTTTAAAAAATCTGTTGGACTTTAACCTAGGCCCGTGTGGAATTGGTACTTTGATTTTAATTGTTTACAAAAAAAACTGTTGTTACATAACACAACCGAATACAACTTGCTTCTTAGAATTACTCATGCAACATCCAACCGAAGCCTCCGTCTGTCTGACTCAATAGTTAATGAACCTATCATATCCAATGAAAAAAAACCTTTATTTTGATACCTCAACTCATTATAGGGGCTGATGCCGAAGTATGCCTGCCTTCCTTGAAGGTGTAAATTGTATAATGTAACTCGATCCTTGGAAGGAATGATTACGCTGGGGAATGTTTTGCATTCCTCTGCTATGCAAAGTGTCTTCTGTAGTTCTACGTAACTTGTGAGCAGTTCAGGAATTATTTAATCGTTTTATAGTACCTTGAAAAAAATGAAGCTGCTTGATAGAAGTAACGATTCTTTACAGCTTCGTACAGTCCGTGTTTTATTCCAAAGAATCGTTGATGTTCCGTAGGAACACTATTGGAGTATTGGAAATACAGTAAATTAATTTGAGGATAGGAAGATCCAGTTCAAATGTCAAAGTTCAATATCTTTCTCAATTTCATATTTTAATGAGCGAATAAATTTAAATCCGCTAGATTTTAAAACAACTGCTTTGCATAATGCTTTTAAAGTCTGAAAATATAGAATTGCATACCGGCTCTGATGATTGAATTGCAATTTCCTCTTCAAACTGTTTTTATTTACGTTCCGTAAAATGCGGATTCACGACTGCAAAGATGAATTCCTTTTTAGGCAATGTTTTTAATAGCTTTTGAATTTGTAATCTTTTCTTGCATCACAATTTAAAACATTTTAAATGACCAACGGTCAATGTCATGTCAGAAGTGTTCTTCTGAAAAGGAGCCGGTTGATATAGTTTGTGTTATGTCCTGTCTGACTTCATAAGGGTTTATTCAATTTACACGAATTCGCTTCATAATTTTCAGAAATCTGGATTCAAAGTTTTTAAATTGCAAACATTGAATCTAGGGCTTAATGGATCTATTCTGTGTGTAGCTGGCTGGACTTGCATGGACTGCTGATGGTTGTCAGCTTCAGCTGTATGAAATGTATTTCTGTTTCATTTGTTAATGGATCCCTGATTGGCAAAAAGTCGTTAGATGAGCCAGATCGAATTAAACTGTGTAAATTAGTGGATTTTTGATTCAGAGACGGAATCACAGTTGACTGGATGCAATCACAATTTCCATACTTTTTTCTCTCGATCTGATGGGCTCCCCACAATTGAGATAATTACTGTCCTTTGTTCATCGTACGGAATCAACACATTGGTAACATCATGCGGCTTATCAGGGCTGACTCGGACGTCTGCATCAATTTTGTATTAGTTTACAATGCACTTATTCCGGTGATCCTTATTTCTGTCCAATATCAGCACAGGACCAGGGCTTAAAACGATGAGGAACTTCACTCACTTAAATGTATTCAACGTTTTGCAACGCATTAGTTCTATATGCAGCTAAAACTTAATTAACTCCACTTCAAGCTTTAATTTTGTTAACCCAGACTCCAAGTGTGTACAAATATTAACTCGTCCTTTGGAATTGCATCTGTGTTACACTTTGTCACAAAATTGGTTGCAAAAAGTAGGGATCAAACGTGATCTAAGGACAGTCTTACTTTCCCCAATGGATAGTTTAAAAAAAACACTATTTTCATGTCATAAATAACAACGGTGTGGCTAAACTCTTTGCTTTGGAGTATGACCACAAAAGTTGCATAAACTTTTCTTTTCTGTTCGATTATTTTTGCAGTCTTGTTCAATCAAGCTTGATCATTGCACTCTACAGTGCATTAAATCTTGAATACTGGGACACGTACGTTTTTTAATTTAGCCTTCCTTTTATATCATTAAACCAGCATTGCAGATATTGGAGCCGGCACGGGGAAACAGGATGTCAATGATCTAATTTGTATATCAAATGTTTCCTTAAAACAAAGAAAGGAGCAAACCTCTAAATTCTAATGACACGATCAGAATCAGACTTCAAATATTATCGTGGATTCTGGTTTGAATTGAAACAGGATTTGTTTAGTTTTAAATATTCTAGAATGACTCCAAAGAGAGACGAGTGGTCACATCACAATGAGGAAGATCAATTCGGCATGCAATATTTCGGAGGTTTGTGTAACAACCTGCTGGAATTTTATATTCAGTCAAACAGGCTACATGTTTGCCTACTATACAGATTTAAGTAATTGAATGACTTAATCTGAAAAAAGTTAGACAAAAGTACAAAGAAACCCTTTAGATTTCAAAATGATAATAACGTCAAGAAGAAGCTTTCTTCTTTTATTGAGCTTTAGGTCAATGAGTCCTTAGTTTGTTTAAATCGCTTCCCTTCATTGGCTGGGGAAACTGATACTTGGATTGGTAATCTGTAAGACAGGTATGATGTTGTTAAACTGAACCGTGTGGAAGTTGGACTGGGACTGATTTTTCTACTGACTTGTTGAAAAAGTAGTCAGTCATTCAAGTTAGATTTAAATTACTAACATAAAGCAATTGCATGCATTGCACTTCAGGTTGGCAATAGGAAAAAGGGTATTCGTACAATAATGCAGGTATATGGTGATGATGATGATGATATGCTACTACCCCTACTTCCATGGCTACCACAGGTAACTGGCTTTCAGTTTGGGTATGTGTTGTGTCAGGTAGGTTTCTAATAAGTGTTTCGTATCATACTCTTATGCTATTATTACGACTCTCAGGCCTCTCAGGTGTGATGATGATGTGCATTGTTATTTCGCACCAGGAAAATCGTTTTGATGTAATTTTAAAATGCCTCAAAATTATTTGGGATGAGGTGGGACAGAACAACCATGGGGCCCCGGCTTGAAAGTTTGTCATCAATCAACTAAACATTTTCATTTAATTTTGCATCATCGGTACGTAAACAAGAAGTATGGTTTCTGAGAATATTCTTCCTCATATCAAAAATCAAAATGCCCTTGTGTGTATGGGAAAGCGGTGCGAATCTTTTCGAATTGATAAGAAAGTTAAAAGGGATGAATAAATAAAAGGGATTGGGACTTGACCAGGCATGAATGCAAAATAACGTGGATTCCACCTCTACTTAATAAGTCGTACTGTTCTGCTTGTAGAGTTTTATTTTCCAACAAATAGTCTGCCATCACAAACAAAAATTGTTTGCTGACACCAATGATTGGGCGATGAGATGAGAACATCTTGTAGTAATCTTGTTTTTAAACACTACTATATCATTTGCATTCGAAAAAACCTTTGAAGAATCGAAACTTTCCGAATTGTAATCCCATCGAGTCAACGTATGCTATACAGATAGTAAAGGTTTTAAACACCGAGTTTCAAGAAAGTCTTGATTTTTAAGGCCTCAATTGTTAGACTTGAGACTATCCGTCAGACAGTTTGTTTTCGGAGTTGTTTTTGTGCTTTCATGATAAGAGTGAAAACAAGTGATAAATTAACGTCACTGATTGTATGTTGTGATTCTAAAATTGACGTAGAATTGGGCAGGCAAGTACACGAAAACGTGTCGGCTCAAGTATCCTACGTGTACGCGAGATCCTCCTTTAGGGAATTTGACATTCAATTAAAACCTATTGATTGATTCCCATGAATACACTCTTGCCACCGAAGTGATGTCATTAATAATACAGAGTTTTTTGTACAGGATTGTATTGTGTAGATATGATGAACATCCGCCATCAGTTTCATTATAGCTAAATTACAAAACCTCATAAATCACAAACTATTGAAACCCAAACCGTAACCAACAAAAAGTTGAATATGGAATGCAGAGCTTTGTGGATTTAATTGAAGTAAACTAAATTCTTGTTGGCAAAGTCATTTCACTTCAGAGAATTCTACAGGTTGAAATAAGAAGGTGCTGAGTTAATTGTTCTCCAAGAAAAGTTACATTTTGAAGTGCATGAAATTTCAGCCTGATGAATAGTAATTCCGGAATGAGGTCCGCTCCATATTTATATTAGGCTAGAAAATTTAGTTACCTTAAAACAAAGGAAAAATACGATAACTTTTAAGCCGCATCTTTAATTTGGTGCAAATCAAGAATGTGTCGAAAACATGTTGTCGTAAACAGTATTTTGTCATGTTTTTAGCATTTACTGTATAAATACGAGTAAAATCCAATTTAGGGGAAATGTGGAAGAGACTAGACTTATAATGTTGGACATTTGATAACTATCTTGCGTGAAGTTTATTATGCCAGACAAATCTCCAACTATTGTGTGGAATTGTAGATTGTTAAATTTGCTTATTTGCAAGTAGATAACCTGGAGTTTAAATAAGTTGTAATCTAATTGTAATTTATGGATCAATAAGTTAAGTATCTAACGAATTGGTACTAACGAATCTTCGAATCTAAAAATAATTGATATGTATATGTTTTGTGACCCTGCACTCGTAACTAAACATTTTACGTTTATCAAATGGCAAATCTCCATTACAATTGTTAGTAATATTTTACCACTATTGTTGTCATTCATAACAAATTGTTGATACCTGTTTATGGTTTATATGTAATCCTTCCATTTTCTCTTGTTATATATTGATGCATATTTCCTTTCCACCTTCTTTGTAACAACGATTTAAAAAAACCTTAGCCAGCCTGTACCTTTATTGTTGAGAATATCCAAACAGAGCTGTAATTTTCTCCTGCTGGTCTGAATTGACGGTACCTACAACTCCTAAAATTGACTGGTAATGAACCCCTTTACATTCAAGGGTCAACAATATTTTCAATAACAAGGTATACATACAGCCGAAAAAAATTTCATTGTGGGATTTCCATCTTGTAAACAGGCATTGTAATCGTCTCCAATCGTACAATTAACATCCAAGCTTTCTTAAACTAACTGACCTCCGTTTGAGTTTTCGGCTATTGACGTTTTGTCCTGTAGAAGAGGGAGTCCAAACCCTTCTCATTTGTAGCTGATAAAACTCCATCAAGTTTATAAGTACTGCCAAACAACTTACAACACCTGATAGTATGGTATCCATTTCTTATGGTTATTTCTTCTAGGTTCTTATAGATTCTGCTGGTAAGAAGAACCAATAACCAATGCTATTGAGCATCCACTGTTTATTTTTTGAATACATGATATAATATTAATGCTTCAAAATCTGCACACCGTGAGCAGACTGAAACGCCGGAAGGCTGCATGTCGTAATAATACTAACATAAAATATAGAAGTAATTTGTTGGTGGCACTACTTCCTTCCGGTTTGGAATACATAAAGTTAAATACCCCAGGGTCAACAGAAGGAGTTGTAGACGGTTTGTTAAACTCCTGACTAGGTGCATAATAGATCACCACTGTCAACAACTTATCTCTGAGCTAATTATGCCAATACAACTTCCAATTGATCATTTAAATGCAGTCAGTTAGTCAAAGTTACATGGCTTTCCTTTGTCGGACCAACATGGCTTAATTATAATGCAAGATAAAATGGTCTTTGAAGTTCGTAAATACATAAATCTAAGTAAATCCGGCGACACTTTTTTATATTTCTAATTTCGAGACTTGGCATACATTTCAATTTTTTATTTAAAGATAGACAGCGTTATGTCTGATAGGATATAACCGCATGTGTAGAGATCGGATTTAATGATGAAACTGGAATAGTAAATCTTTTCACCTCGAATCCCAAAAGCACTGATCACTATGATTTCATGTCATACATTGATGATAGGAAAAGCGTTTACGTGATCCGATACGATGCACAACATGAATGAAGCATGTTCAATGAATGCCATGACCTCTTCAAATCCAATCGTTGTCCTTCCTTCCTAGTCATTAATATGGATCTGTTTCAACATTTCAATCATGCAAGCTCGTTTGGGTTGGAGTCCCCACGCATAACTTCATTAAATATTCTACATAGCAAATTATTTAGTTATTCTGATTGAAATTATTTAAATGCATGGCTCATCAAGGGGCCGTTGCCTATGTGGATCGGATTGGAAAGAGACGTAAGCAACCGCATGACATCTAAACTTAACAGCTCGAAAATATTTTTTCCGCTTAGTTATCAACCTCTGGAATTTAATTTCTGTCGTCCACCATTTAAAACTTAATAGTCTTCTAATCATTCATGCAACAGGTATGGGTTTATAATGGTTTTGATTTTTGGGTCAAAGCCGAGCACCCTGCCAGGCCACCAGATGAGAAATGTAATGTTTTCTAATTTCCAATCGATTATAAATTCGGCATCTGATATTAAATGGTTTATAGCAAGAAGCACATTCCACACCACATAACATACCATTCCTCGTGGTTTGAGAACAGAGCTATCGGAATAGCATCAATAAAAGTATTAATGACAAATTTAAATACATTACGACTTTACACAGCCCAGCATCAGAACCAGAAGACTGAAGACTATAAATGACTTGACGAGAATAGTTGCTCCAGTTTATTTTGAAACTGGTGTTACTCAAACAGATTAAGCAATTAATTACTTTTTGGACGTGTCATCATATGCACACTCATAGATCGTTGGCGCCTAACCTTAGGCAATTGCAGTTTAATCATTCAGGATGGTATCCTGTTGCAGTTGCCAAGATCTACATGTGGTTCTATTGTGCCTTCAGAAACCTTGCGTATTTTTATGTATGTACCTAAATGCAACATTGAGCCGGAAGTGTGTGTGATCCCTTTTCAAGCCACTGCAACTCGTCATTCATGCTACACATCGAGTTGACATTGCACCAAAGATCCTACGGTGATCGTAACAGCTTGCAGCTATATTGTTAGGATGAGGAAAAGCTGATGATGTTAAACTAAAGGGTAAAAACATCAGCATTTCGTAAATTTGTAATGTGGTACGAGAAAGTTTAGTTCTGAAAATCTAGGGTACTCTTACTCCAACTTGTAAAATGATAGTAATTGTGACTTCTAAAAGTTCTAAAAATCAAAGACAGGTAGCTCAATGATGGATAGAAAAGAATGCTTGAAATTGAAATAAATCACACAAAGGCAGATAATGTGTAGGTACATATAGACAATAAGGATCACAATGTAAACAAATAATATTTTTTTGACAATGATGCGTGCCAACTGATGTTCATTGGCCCCTGGTAGTAATAGTAACCTAAATACCATATTCTAACGATTAAGCAGTTTAAGTTTAAGGAATAACATTGCAAATTAGATATATAACGTATTGATCAAATTGTAACCATCATAAATCAGGTGGCTAATTTCTGTTGCGTGTGAGTTCACCAATCCGCAATCACGTCTGAGCTCTGAAATGAATAATTGATAAATTAATTTCGTTGACGGCAGGCGCCATCCTTTTTGGTGATTGCCAAATGTAAAATCGCCAAAACATTATTTCAAGTTGTAAGTATTCTGTATGGGCTGATCTTCCGTACGAACAATATGATGCCCCGTTTTTTTCTTCAAAGTATTCCCTTTGCAATGTTTACTGTCGGAAAAATTATAAAAAAACTCCAGCTCCAGGTCATCATTAAAAATACGCAATTATCGAGGAAAGCCAGGATTACAAGTTAAACACTTAAAATATGATTAACCATAAACTGATTTCGAAATTAGAGTACGAGATTTAAACATGATGGGGCGGACGGATTGACGACGACCTGCTTTCAGCAGACATGAACCTTGCCAATAAAATTGCACCTGAGATTTGGCTTGAAAACAAAGTTTCTTCAATTTAGTTTCCTGGCCAAAAGGACAAGTCGGACAAGATTTTGATGTCTTGGACACTACCATCAGAAATTCATAACTTTCATGTACAATTCAGATGCCAAATGGCATTGTGCTAATTGATATATCTCCCTAGGTACAACCAATTGATTTGATATTTCGCTTGTAGTATGGCCAGGCCTCGCGATCTACTCGTATTCTGACAGTGAGCTCGTTTAATATCAAATATTGGACTGAGGTACCTTAATATGTGTGGTAGGGCTTAATATGATGGCGTGTGAATTCATATTCTAAGAGTAAGAAATAAATAAATAATGGGTGCACTAAAAACTATCGTCTAAATATCTTCCCACTTGAATTCGAGGAATACCAATGTTCGATGATGCTTCAATTCAAGCTTGTTGTTTCAGAAATATTAGTAATTAAACAATTTAAATACAAGGAAATACAATTATTGAGCAAACTTGTAAAATAATTTAGAAGTGACTGTTTTGCCAAGATCCTCCTTCCAATCCATTAATTTCGATATAGTAATTCATAACAATTTGCATCCATTACCAAACGCTGGAAACATATTTTGGCTGCATGAAATGGTTTTGGATGCGTTTCATTACTTTTCAGTACAAACAAAGTTTGGCCCGTGCTTGTAGTTCCACGATAAAATAGAATTTTTATTAGGTAGGAATGGGCAACTTAATTTAAAATCGGCCATAATCAAGATTGTAAAACATGTTTTTCACAGATTGATTTAATCGAAGTATTCAAAGTTGTCAACTATTTTAATATGTGTACCTAAATATATGTAGTATACATACTAAATGTAAGATTATGATTCGTTTGATTTGCTGGTGTAGTACTTTTTTTCTAAACTTTGGCTTCAACTACCTTCTTACATGTTTTTTGAAACCTATATTCAAATTGTGTCGGTCTATGCGTTCTGCACATGGAACCAGGAGCCAGTCAATCCTATTTTATTTAAGAATACCCCCCCCCCCACATTCAAACCTCATCAAGCCTCTTTAAAAAAAATCTTTGATGATACGTTTTGAATTGACATGTTGAATTACACAAAAAAGGAATCCCTTCCCTTTTTTCAATCCAGATTATCGGGTGTCCAGGTAGAGGGAAGAAATCAGAATAAAAATTGTAGCTACTTAAGAAAGTAACTTCTAGTTAGACGTGTTAGATATTCGTCTAATCTTTCTTAATGCCTGTCATCTTTAAGGCAAACCTACCTAGCCCGTCTTCCTACGTTGTTGGTGGTGTTCCTATAGAATAAATCCCTTTGTTGTCCGTCCACACAGTCTTATAATTTAATTCTCTGCCAGAGTGTTACCTTTCGTGTACCATCCAGTAGCTCGACTTTGGAGCTAACTCTGCAAATAACGTATAATGAATACCACTTTGGACTGACAATATATATTTGTACTTACAAAATTATAGGAACAATCTTAAGTAACCTTACTTTACTTACCTTTGACTTTAGTAAGAGTGTTTATCATATTCCTCTATCAACATATAGTTATATGCGTAAAATGTGGTAGTAGCAACTGCAGTGTTGAATGTGCCAGAAGCTCGTATCCCTTCATCATTGCGTTATCCATAAAATACTTGCGTTTTAGTATCATTGGACCGTTGAACGCTTTGTGGTTCCTTGCCTGCTTATTTTTTAGTGGAGGTAGATCAGCTTAATGAATATGACTAAACAAACACGTAATAAGTGGGTGAGTTTTTTTTTTACGGAACCTGCTAAACTGTTTTCAAACCATAGCAAGTAAAATGACTTATACATTAGTTTGTCGGCTGGAGTCCATCGAACAACATTATCCATCTCGAACTCGTACTACCTACCAACTCCCTTTTTCTAAAAGCTGCAAATCTGAAATCTAGCAAAGAAAAGGCAGCAAGAAGTTGACAGGGAAATCGATTAACATCTTCACCCGTGAAATTAGCATAACATTACGATACACTTGTATACAATTGACAAACCTTGAGCTCTTCCGTTTTCCTCAGTGACAACTTGTATTAGTTTGTCTAGAACATATAAATACGGCCTATCCCATTTCCCATCAACCGGATTGTGTAGTAATCAATATCAAGACGACTCTCTTGAATCATGTTGAGAGGAATTGATTGATCGAGTGGACAAGGTGGCGGACAGTTAACAGTGTCACTTGACTTGAGGTTTGCAAATTGCAGATGTACTTTTGTCTGCCTCTGTGTCAGTGAAATATCTGTGAGACCAATTAAGGACTGGCATCAACAGTGACATACCTGATCGGATACCTGAAGGTGATCGAAATTTAAAGACACTACCGATTATATTTCCTAATCCGATATAATCATAAGAGGCCTTTATATGTAGGATAAGACAATATTCGCTTGTGACTTGAGTTAATTCACGAGAATGTTGGATTGGAGGTTGCGGATCGTAGCTTGACTACGCTTTCTGAATAAATTGCCACTGGTTTGTAGTGATACTTTTTAAGAATAGCATGAAATGGTATGGATGATATTGATATTTGCCCATCTGCCTTTGTTCCGTCTTTGTGAACTTGAAACCGCTCCTTTAATTGTACAGTGTCATTAGCATTTTGAATTAATTAGTACTACTGACCATTGCTCATGCTATTTTTATGCAAATTACTACCGCAATTTTTACAAAAGGTTTCTTGAAGCTCACTTTTCATCCTGTCGTTTCAGACTGAACCAGTTAGGCAGTCTACCTTAGAATGGGTCACAAATTTCAGAAAAGGACTGAGATGATAATTTATGCACTTCGTATTTAAGTTGAGGACAAAATGTGAATAAACAAAAGCGTCTTGCTTCAGCACTTCGTAAATATCGCGTGCTTTCAGTTTCCGTTTTCCCATCATCTCAATCTCAATGTCATTTCAATCCAAGCGATTACTTGGATCTTGGTAGAACCATACACAACGAAATTAAATTGGTAGTTTGGATTTCTTGGATGATAAAGTATGTGCATGTAACCTTTGATATTAAGACATAAGATTTACGGCAGTAAATATCTTCTTATGTCAACTGTTCATATGCCATGCAATGCTACACAATATTTGAGTACTCTGGAAATTAAAAAAAGCTCTAAATGGTCTTGAATGTCATTTGCTATAGATGATCTGGGTTAATAACAAATTTATTGGTAATAAAGGATGGTTTCTTGTTCAATAGGTTGTAGAGTGCCAGGACAAATTTCATTGCAAAGTCCGAAGGTGTACAATGAGCAGTGATACTGATTTTCTGTGATTGTGTCTGGAAGAAGATGAAGCGACTTCGGACATTCGGGTTCATTGGAAGGGCTCGTTTAATAAGTATCACCCTGACCCTCATCATTGACAATCTCTTTGTGTGCCCTGGCCAGGGATCTGATGGTAAGCATCCTCTACCGCAAAGTTCTAGTTTTGATTTTTGATACGGACTTTTAATTAACAAATTTTGGGGAAAATATGTCGCATAATGCAAATTAAACCGCAATGACAGTTGTATAAAAGAGTCACTATGTGGACTTTCATAAGATATGTAACTACTGCACGGAAACTAAATCATTAAAAGCTATAGAGTATCACCAATTAAATTATTGAAATATCTAGAGGTGAAAAGCGTTTATAATTTTAAATACCGAACTATATTTCTCCGCGGAAGATTCTGAAAACCAATTTTATAATTTGATGCGAAAAAAGTTCGGAAAAGTAGAGAAAAATTAACGGAAAAACATGACAACTTGAAAAGTTTGTATGCATTTGGTAGGCTCTCGATAGATTGGATTTTCGTACTTTCGAATTAAATTCTACGTCAGATTTAGAACAAAATGTTAATACGTTAAACTAACTACAAGTTATGTTACCTGAAACCCAAAACTAAAAAACAATTTTGCCAAGCTGGATTAACGCTTCCCCACAAGGCGAAATACTGGAAACCTTGAATTTATATTTGCGATTAATAAAATCACTGACCTTATCATAAGTCCGCCAATTTTTTTTATCCAACCCCTTTTATATATCGCTGTATTTTCTTAGAATCTTACAACTTCGTACTTTTGAAGTTGTGTTTTTATTTAGTGCTTGTCTGATATTTCTGTTGTATGCATAATTTTAGCTCATGCTACAGTTTCAACGTTTTTTGCATGCTAATCACAGCTTCCTGTCCCATGTAAAGTGAATATCAAAATAACTTTCATACAATACAATCACAAACTGCTGCCTCTAAATTAATACTCATGAACTAATTAACTACTGATTTTCGTTGAAAAGGTTACATTTTGGATTATCTGTCAGCCACTCTCCTAATATTTTAAAGGATTTTTCAACAGTAGTCGATAATAGTCACTCAGTATTTGACAAACAACTCTTATGCTCATAAGGTCATACAAATTGAAAGAGTGAGTTCATCTTTAAAAGTATCTGTAATGTCATCCCGATGAGTAACATTGCTCACTCTCGCTTAAGAGACGGAACCGGAGATAAGGACAGAAAAATGATCTAATCTAAGCACAAAAGGTGGACACAAATGCTAATTAGATTTCTATTTTATAGCATTATTTGCACGATATCGATTTCTGAGTTCTCCTGTTGTGTCACACTTGATTGAGTAGGGGCATGAAATCTCGAAGCTTGTCATTATGCAATGTCTCCACATGATTTTAAATCTGAGCTTCAGTCCTTCAAGTCAGAAACAGCCGTCATTAATATTCTTCATTGCTAACAATAATTTTTCTCCTGTACAACGAATACAATTGAAATCAGGGATTTCCTCATTTTCTTGAGGCGTAAATTAGTTTTCCATTTGGATGCATTAATTGGGAGTTGCGATGAAGTTGTAGATAGACACACTTCATTGAACTTGGTCTCAACAGGACGGAATGGGAAATTAAAATCTGTCGAGGTCCATGGCTGTATGTCTACAAGGACCTTGATTTTTTTTATCAGTAATCGGATTAATCCATACTTCTTTGACTATATGCGTGTAATTTTTAAATTCAATTTAATTCAACATTTGCAACAGTGACGAGTTAAATCAAATGCAGAGGTAGCATGCACAGATAAAAATAACATTTAAAAGAAGATTAAGGTATCAATAATACTGAATTATTATTATTTGATTTTTTTTATTACTTATTACATCAAAACTTCTCACAGATGAGCGTGTTACGTTTTG
Source organism: Desoria olivacea (assembly GCA_034695115.1). Taxonomy (NCBI): domain Eukaryota; kingdom Metazoa; phylum Arthropoda; class Collembola; order Entomobryomorpha; family Isotomidae; genus Desoria; species Desoria olivacea. The sequence goes on from JAQFZA010000104.1 coordinate 39,776, forward strand.
ACAGACATTTAAATTTACACAAAAAGGTATAAAGTCATGAAGAGATTACATACGAACAAATAATTTGGAATGCATACTGCTGTTGATGGCAGGTATAATTAGTCACATTATTAGTTAAGAGAGTTGGTTCCCAGAACGGGTTTACATACTATTAATTTTTCCAGCACTTAACAGGTACTGTTTGAGGTTACATTTAAAAGAAATTATAGTTTCTGAAGTCAATATTTCACTTGGAAGGTTATTCCATAAATTACAAGATTTAAAGGCAATACATTTCTTCCCGTATTCAGAACGGGGTACGTGGCTAATATGTATTTTAATATGAATGTGTAGAAGAAGTTGGAAGTTGATAAAATGAATGTGAGAGGTGTCATGAATGATGTTGATTCCAACTCTAAACGCTTATAGGGATATCTGCCCCCTGCCACAAGCATTTTTACAAGGAAGAAGGGAAAGTTACGTCGCCTGGCTTTCCGGATAGTTACCCACCGTCTGTACATTGCATTTATGATATCGCTCGCCAAAGTGATGACAGCTGTGGGGTGAGATTGACATGTCAGTACACAATATTAAGGTCCTTGGCTTAGGTTTCACCGAATCCAACTAACTAACCTTGTGTATTGTATATACGCCGAACTTTCAGTCGAAGACTTTGACCTACAGCCAGCTGAAAAAGATGGATTCTGCAAGAGGGATTACTTATCCATAGACTCGTGTGTCCCAGAGGGTGGAAACCGCTTCTGTGGAAGAATTACCAGCGTGAGCTGTAGGTTCTGGCATAATTTAAAAAACATAGTTATCAAATAACGTTGAATTTACTGTAACATATGGGTGGATGTATCCCACAGATGAATATCCATTTCAAACAGACGCCCAAGCTTTCAGGCTGATCTTCAAAACAGATAATGCAACCCAAACCAAAGGGTTTCAAATCAAGTACAAAGTCATATCTGACTGTCGTCATGGACTTTATTGGGACCCACCGGTATCCATAATTCCTGGTGTAGTCCCAGAAGAAACGGAATGTTTTACACAAGTGACCGAAAGCAAAGGGACTATCAACACGCCGTACTTCCCTCGGCATTATCCGAATAACATGGACTGCGTCTATGAATTCCTTAGGTAACTTAGATTTAGTTATCAACATTATTTAAGCAAGACTAACTAGACTTTGCAGATTATGAAAAGTTTTTTCGAAGAACTTTCTCTTGTATGTCGTGTGCAGGAAGAAATTTGGTTTACTGGAAAACGGGATGACCGATGACCGCATTCTGTAACCGCCAGTCATCTTTATTAAAAAATAGTATAAACGTCTAACTTAATTCGTTGTAGATTTCAATGACACGAAGCTGTCAACCTTGAAGCTGTGTCATCTTACACTTATAGATTGGATGGTTAGTTACTAGATTGATGGAGTAGCTAACCAGAATCAATTGTCTTAGTTTTCTATACGTGTAGATTAGCTTACGTCATTTTTCCATGTTAATAAATTTATTTTAAGCCATTCTGAGTGATCTCATCCATACAGCTACCAAAATCACCCAATGGCTTCAGAAGAAATACCTTAATTTATGACATCTAAAATAGGTAGTCGTTGATTTAATTACAGAGACACTCCCTTCACATGTGGGATTCGAATGAGAGTTTTGACATTTGACTTGGAACAGTCAATCGACACAGAACTTGGTGGAGCGTGCTCGGACTTCTTCCACTTGATCGGAGGTTGCGGATTCCTATGTGGAAATGTTCGATTTATATGTGAGTATATTTAAGTATAACTACCTTAATTTCCAGCCACAAAGTTGGCAAGTTTTCTTGGATGGAAAAATATTCCTAACTCTAAAAATGTACTCAGGGACAGCAAGATTCCAGCCAGGGGCCACAAGTCTGAAGTTTCACTTTCATTCTGATGAGAAGAAAACAAGACCAGGATTTCAGATTGCATTTGAGCAAGTTTATGACTGCTCTTGATTATAACTGATACCCCTGAACTGACATCAGTCAGTCAAATCATTCCCCTCTCATTACATGATGAACTACTATAAACAGCATTCCTATTCGAAATATGCAACAGGGAGTTGAGGCTTCTTAGACAGATAGAGTTAGATACAATAGATAATAGTAACTTCATTTCTAAATACAAACGGCTTATATCTTGCAGCAATGTTACATTCTAATTTAAGTTACCTTTGATATTTAATGAAATTGAGACGATAAAAACTATGTATTGCCGAACACCTCTTCAGCTTGCTTATTCCTAAAAATGTAACTCAAAACCTGCCGAAATTGTTTAAAGTAATAAAATCATTTATTCAGAGAAAAATGTAACAACCGACAGATAGGAAACAAGTTTCAAGATAGAAGTAAGCCATTGGAAATGTTGACTAAACGGTAGGAGGAGTGACCTTCTTGCCACTCTTCTCCAGCATCGCTTGCACCTCTTCCAAAGTATGCTTGTGTGTCGTCACGCTGACTTTTTTTGATTCCAAATCAACGAGAAACTTTTCGATTTCATTTTTCTCTGAAAGCAATTCATAATTCAAGCATTACTGATTTTTCATGGTGTATAGTACCGATTAAATGAGATAGTCCACATATCTGATATTTCAACTAATATTAAGTACCTTGTTGTCGTGTGAGAAGTTTGGTGATGGCTGTTGAACATCCGGAGCAAGTCATCTCCACCTGGAACTCGTACGTCTGTATAATAAAGACACATATTAATATCACCGGCTTACTTCTTCCTCAAAAATCATATTTGATGAAGTCAGTTAAACAATAGTTTTATAAATAAAACCGAAACCTCGAAACTCATTTGATATAGATTAATATTATAATTGCCAACACGGGCTTTTAAAGCAGTGACATTTAAACAATTACAAGTACTCCAGAGAGCACAGACTCCCTGTATTTTTTCTTATTCTGTCTCAACCTTAAAATTGTAATCTGAAACGAGACTTATCACAGAATCTGAAGAAGAATTAAATCGAAACGCGTCATTCTTGTGAAAATACAAGTTGTATTATTTCAATCATCAGTTAGTTGTGCTTTTATATTATCAAAAGTCGAAGTACTTACAGCTACTGCCATTTAGCGATCAGTCTACCTCTAGCTGATACTTTAAACTGCCCGATTAGTGTCCGACTTCAAAAAGTTAATCCACGCCTTCAGTCGTTCGTGAAATCCTCCACAATACAACAATACAGATCCTCCCTGAAATACAAAAAATAAGAGTTTGATTAAAATGTTTACACTTTGCACTTACAGTTCGAGGATTGGAGAACACAATGAGGCTTTCATGATGAAATTACAGTTCACAATTACAGATGAAAGTTTCATCTGTAATTGTGAATTGTAATTTCTGATTTCCGAAATACTACTCACTTCGTACTATTGTCTTATCAACCCTCGACCTCAATTTTGACAGCTGCAGTTAACATACGCCAACAGGAATTAATAATTAAAATGCAAAATATCATTTAATATTGAAACTGAGGAACTTACGATTACTGAGTTACTGACTATATTGGAATTTGGATGAAATGAGGACTTGGATTGCGATGGCAGGGGAAGACTTCCTTTTGTGATATCCAAGTTCAAAGTTCACGTTTCACGCTCAACTCGTACTTCGTCTAAATTCAGATAAGCCAACTAAAAGATTTGCTGGACAATCTGGAGCTGCCAATGTCAAAGGACTAAAAAGACTGCACAACACGGACAGACCGAATTTGCCATCCTCCACCTTCACTTGCAAATTCTTCCACAGCTGTCAATTATGCTGTATGCGGAATGTAGTGCAGGTTATAGCTCCTCATTATCCTATCTTGCTTATCATCATGACATTATCACTTTCTATGCACTTTGAAAAAACTTTGCTAATATTTGTACCTAACATTAGTACAATACCTCGATAAGAGTTAAATAAGACGAGCATGCTTGCAGGCTTTTGCCGGAAGATTATCATAACATCCTGTTAAATCAGATCAGAGAAAGATGTTAAAAGCACATGAATTATGAATTTATTTACTTTGCGTCGAAGAAAAGATATGTATATGTTTTATGGTTTAGATTTTACATGTACAGACGAAAATTGGTGGAGACAATTGGTTTTGAGCCTCAAAAAAGGTAAATACATCACCGGTATGGGTAAACTAGTTTAGTCATAAAGTTAAAAGGAAAAGTAAGGCGATGCAAGTAACAAACAAAGCTTTGCTGAAAAAGATATTATCCTTTGCCTACTTTGCCTACTCATAGTAATACGTATTAGCAATCGTTGGAGGCACTCCTTAGATCGAAGTTTGGAAATCGATAGGGCAGTTTCAAAACTGCAACTTTGACTGCACCTCGTGTATAGTTTTGGCTGATTTTTGTAACTGTTCTCTTTCATCTGGTGCCAATTTTTGATTGACAATGTGGGTCACTCCACTCGAGCCGAGGATACAAGGAACGGACAGGAACACGTCTTGATCGATTCCATGATAACCCTAAAAACGAAGAATATGGTTTCATTTAATAAAAAAAACAGTGGATCCTTATGAATCTAAAATGAAAAATATTACTAGTTAGTACATACGTTGACAAGGGTGGAGATGGCATAGACGTTCCGGGTATTCGAAAGGATGCTTTGAACAAGGGTGGCAACGCTGAGCCCAATCGCCCACGATGTGTAGCCTTTCAGCTTAATGATCTCGTATGCACTGTGGGGAAGTTAGAAAGTGCGAAAAATTAGCTGATTGTACGATTTTTCTAAGGTACATATGTATGTATAAATGTATGTATATGTATATGTACATTACCTATCGACAACTTGTCGATGAAGATCATGCCAGTTTTCTGAGGCTCCTGGGTGTCCAAATTTAGGGTGAAGCTCTCGGAGACGAACGCCCGCAATGTTAACACTGGACCAAACAGGAACTGCAGAATAAATATTCCAATTTTCATTCATTATCATTTCTGATCCTGATGTATGTATGGCTCGTTTCATGTTTGCTAAAATAGTGAAATAGTGACGTACCACTAGAATCTCCATGCTCGCCAACAATAAATCCATGCACACTGGATGGAGCAACGCTTAGTTTTTCTGACAGAAGGAATCGGAATCTTGACGAGTCTAAATTTGTCCCAGAGCCAATGATCCTGTTTTTTGGCAATCCACTCAACTTCCATGCCACATAGGTTAGGATGTCCACTGTAAAAAGTAAATACAACCTAATAATCAGTCGTTGCAGTTTTTAATACCATGCATGGGATAAAATTGGAGTTCAAAATTTAGATGAGTGCAAAGCTAATGCTGCAAAAACCAACCTGGGTTGCTAACAATGATTAGGATCGTATCCGGACTGTACTTCACCAATTTTGGGATGATGGCCTTAAATATATCCGTGTTCCTCTGGACGAGATCAAGACGTGATTCTCCTTCACGTTGTCGAGCTCCAGCAGTCACAATGCAAACCTTGGAACCAGCAGTAGCCTTGTAATCTGCAAATAGTCCATGGAAATTGACCCTCAGCCTATCACTATACTATTGTAAAAATTGCATTTCATGCAACTCCATCATTGAAGGTATACCTTCACTCCCAGTAACTTTGATAGGCTTGGAGAACACCAACCCATGTTGCATATCCATAACTTCCCCTTTCAGTTTATCCGACATGACATCCGTCAAGACGATTTCGCTGGCTAGATGCTGAAACATAGAACGATTTTTTAAACAAATCAGTTAACTACTACCTTAGAGTAATACTCTAAGACTATTGCCGAATTGCATTATCATGACCACATAAACACGCATGGAAACCACAAACCTGGTTAAGAATACTGAATGCACACGCCATTCCAACTTGTCCAACACCGACAATCGTCACCTTGGCCCCTGAATGTGTGGCGGTCTCAGAGACATGATGGAACAGTTCGGATAATTTATGCTTGACCCCATTCTCCCCCATCTGTGAATACAATTACACATGTTAAATGTCTTTGTCCATCATATTGCATATATATTACAGTTTAATATTAATGCATAATAGGTACATAGGTATATATTGCACACGTACCGTAACTGTGGACTGTTGTATCTATAGCTGAGATCAAACCAACTCTACTACGAGAAGGGACTACGTGCTCACAGATCGATCGGTGATGGTAGAAATTGAAAGTAAAAAAATCTATAAAAAAACTTAAAAAAATAGTATGGAATTAGGGACAACTTATCTTGAGTTAGTATTGGTACCCTATTAGGGATTTGGACGATCTTAGGATACATGCATTATTTTACAATTAATATTATGATTTAAAAAATAATTCCTTACGTTTCTAGTTTCTAGTCTCTCCAGTTCCAGGTTTGATTTGTTGTACGGTTTCAGTAAAGTTCCTTCCCGTTTCAGCTTTCAGAAAGACAGTAAGTCGAGAAACGGAGAAACCAGAAGGATCACAGCAGAGTTACAGGCAGTTTTACAGGCTATCACAGGTAAAAGGGAATATTGGGAGTGCTGGAAATGTCAGCTCATAATAATCCAGCTATGCTACTCCTGGAAGAGTACTGACTTAAACTGCTGGAAAATAACAAAATAACGGACTGGGTAGACTTTTGTAGAGGCAGATGTGCGTGTTAGGGCTGACAAAGAGATAATACATAAAATATACAGAATAGTCGAAAATCATTTTCAGTTCAGAGAAGGAGATTTTAAGAATGAGTTATGCAATGGGTTTCATATGTTTCATAACATCGTCTATATCTTATGATCTTGTCTTTGTGCATCTGTAGTATAAGATATGGAAATGAGATCACCGGTATTGTAGACACACTGCGGAGATGAAAAATTATAATATGCATGTCTGTCGGTCTGGCATTTTGCAAACATCATAGTCGTGGGGTATAATCATCTCCTGGCAAATTAAATCACTTTAAACGTCTAGACTAACTGCTTTACAAATTTGGATATGCCCAGACTTGGATCGTTACTCACTGCATTTCATGTGGCTATTAGTAGTCTTTCCCTTTCACTCAATAGCCTCTAGTTTGCAATACATTGCCCTACTTAAATGTCCCGTCATTTTGCATGGATAATCATAATGGAATTGTAAATCAGTTTTTTCAATCCACTTAAATTAATGTTAAACAAAAACTAACATTACCCACACGAGTAATTACGTGGAGACTAAATACGCATGAATATCTAATATTATTATTTCCATTCAATCATATCTCGCTACGCATTAACCTTATCCTCAAAACATCCCAAAACTGTTCGCATTTTCACCTTCGCCCTGTTGAAAACGTAAAGGAGTTGCATGAACATACTACAAAAGTACAGCGTTAAGGATTTTATTGTTTTAGAAAAATGTATCGGTATGATATCATTGATCTTCCGAGAAGTATGTCCATGTTAGTCTCTAAAAACACAATAAACACATCGGTGTGAACACAAGAAAGGAAATAGTGTTTAAATAGATCTGCTATTAATTGAATCTCTTTGCTCAACAATGATAAAAAGAGGGACTGCATATTTCAACAATATCCATACATTCTTAATAGTCATAACACTCTTGATATAAGTAGCAACAATAGTGACAAGAACCGAACATAATCTATATGTTACATTTTAATTGTAGGAGGATCTTATTTACCGTGTAGCTATGCCACATCTCTGATTGAGTATTGTACCTCTATCTACATTTCTAATTTTGAGAACGTGGCACAGCTACAGATGACCGATTTTTTGTAATAACAGAATTACAGTTAGTCAAGGAAAGCTGTTTGTATAAATACCTTTTACGAATATACAGTTAACAATTAAACAAATTGGACGCTGTTTGTTTGGTTTTGAAGGAATAGTTACAATATTTCAATACGTATCAATATGTGTTTTTTGATTGAACAATTGAAAATGAAGTGTTACAGTCGAAATACGGCGATACATATTAACATCCGCGAGTGAAGGAAGGCAGTTTTGGCAATGAAGGATTCTTTTTACTTTTTATGAAGGCAGTTTAATGTTTGATTTGTCCTCGGCTTCTTTTAGAATTAGAGTTTAAATTACACTGATGTCCAGTAATTATCATTGACAGAGATAATCTACATGTGGTTAAATAATCTTTTTGTGAGTGACTTGAAATCTCTAGAGATACTGCTGGTTACTTTGCACATGGTTTGTAATAATACTTTCGTTGCGGGATTAGAATAATTTTAGTAAAAATTAATCAAAATCTGGGCTGACCACTCGACAAGCAAACCTTTTGACAAGCATTTGCTTATGAACTCTCTGCATTTAACTGATGTTCTTGTATTTGGCAAACAAGTTGTAGAGGACTCGTAGGGTTGATTTTAGATCCAGGTTTACAATATCTACAGGAAATAGTAACGAATGAAAGGATGACGAAATCATGAATACAATATAAACAGTTAACTTACCCTCAGGACGGGCTTTTGGTTTAGCTAGACCAGCATCTTGCATTAATTCAAATGCAAAGGCAACATTGAACACTTTTTGCTCGAAATCCTTTGGCGTCAGATGGAATTCGAATAATGGGACGAAGTACCCTTCCAGCAGTCCCATTAAAAGAACCAGATAAACTCCATCATGAAACTGGGACTCAATATCCGTTACATCAAGGTTGATCCGGTTGAGATGCTTATTGACGAACGTCAACAAGCTCTGCAAACCAAAATTAAATGTGCACAAATTATGTACCCAAATTACGTTATCCATATCATCAAAGCTGGATTGGAAGGAATTTATTGCATTGCACCATACCTTCTTAACAACTTGAAGCTTGTCGGGGGCATGATCCAACAAAGCGTCGAAAGCATCTCTTTCACATCTCATGCCAAATTCGTCGTAAGTTGAAGTAAGTTCCTCGGTAACTCTGCGATGTTCCAATCTTCCATTTTTTTTCTGGAAATTAAATACCAATGGTAATTACAAACTTATCTTTTTCAAAAAGTTCCAAAGCGATACAACAAAACAATTTAGATACGATAAAATTACGTACTTTGACCACAACGGTTTCCACATTAACATTTTCGGGAAGCCTTAAGGGAGCTCGAAAATATCTTGCAAGGTTGACCAGAAGATACAAAATTGCAACAAGACTTTTCGAATGGATCGACTCAACACTCCATTTTTGTGAAGACCAACGAGGAAGACCAAGAATTTGGTTTGCAGCCCCGAGGACAATCGCCAATTTATGACGCTGGCCTTCTTCGGATTGAGATACTTCTGGTACCTCCAACTTCTGCCCTGTCAGTTTTTCTGCATTGAAATATTGTAAATGTATTATTAATCATTACCAACTATCATTACTTCACAATTTTCGAGCACATAATAAAGATCAGTCTAATTACCTAAAAGTTTCTGGAGAACCTGCCCATCGTAAAGGTCATCTTCAATACTCTTAACAATAATCCGCTGGTCCGCCAACTCATCATTAATCCAGTCAACAAGGAGTTGAATTAAATTTCGTAATTTTGGATCTTCATAACTTCGGCGTTCAATAAGAAGTCGTTCCTCGCCTTCAGCTAAACCAAATATTATATTGATCATTCTAGGCACATTTAGCTTTAAAAGGATGAAAAAAATGTTCAGTAATTAAGTATTCTCAAGTACCAAGGTCGTATTCCTCTGGAGAGATATCAAATTGTGTGGGACTTCCAGGGGAATCAATTGCCCTCTTCCCTTCGTCCTCCACGACTTGTACTACAAGCAGAAAAGAGAAAACAGAAGAAGTAAAAATTAATTCATAAATGATAATCACATCGCATTAATATAATTTAGTATATTCCATTACAATGTATTATAAAAGTAAGTAGAAGTAGATAAAACAAAATTCTGAATGAACACATGTTTCTAAAAATGACGAAAACAGATGGAAATCTTACCTTCCTTGATTCGCTTTTTCCGTCCCAATGTTCCGAACTTATCCCAAAAGGATTCCTCCTTGTCCCCCGTTTTTGGGGTCACAGGTCGTGGGGATTTTGATCTTGGAGAAGACATTTCAGCTGAAAGTGGCGAGCCTCCCAATGTACTTTGAGGTGCTTCAACAACCTCACTCTCCTCAACTGAAAGCCAGAAAATATCATGTAAATGGTTACTCACAGATTCATTCCACCCAACCCACTTTTTCTTGATTCTTATTGCTGGCAGCCAACTATTAACCCTCTCTCTTTTCTATATCTGGCAATCTGGCTATATGCAACTGTAGAATTAGAATCCTCCAAAATGAGTAAACATTGACCTAGTGCCGTACAACAAGTACTCGTCATACGGCAGTTCGGTAATACATGAAGCGTATGAAACATAATTCGAAATTTCTTCCAGCCAAACCCTGCACATCAATTTTCGAACTCTATACCCTGAGGATTAAAACCTGAGGGCTAAATTTTTAAAACACATGGATTTCATGAACTAGCTACTACTGGCTCTTAATGCCTACAATATTTGCCACCCACGCCTCATTTTTCGACGCTAATTTAGACATACTAACCATACCTAAATCTTACACTTCAATCAAGGCAGAGCTTATTCATAGACAAGCCTCTTGACTATCGTTTTCATGACTTGATGTGAAGAAATCTAAATCTTCAAGATATCTGCATACCTGTACCTTTAATCAGTTTAATCCATCAATATGTATCTGAGAGAATGAACAAAGTTCGATTCTTATAATTTTATATCGTTACAATTTTTTGATGTTATGAGTAATCATAAAACACGCTTTTTTGGCTTACAATCTTTTTCTGTGCTATCGTCATGTTGGCTGCATCCACCAAAAGGGTTTACAATAAAAATCTGCGGTTGCTGGTTTTGGTCAACAGGTAGTTGATCACTGCTGGTTTCGAGAGTTCTTAGTCCTTGCAAGGATACTCTTCCCAGGGGCTGCATAATTGGGATTCTGACATCAACTCTTGGTTCCGAAGAGAAGCTTACCGGGGATGACCTCGCTGAGGGCTCTAAAGAAGATTCATTGGAGTTGAATCGGTCAAGTTCGTCCATCGACGAGAAGGTTGATGGAATCGCTGGAGCGAGATGGTATTCCAAAATACTGTTTCTAGCTAAATTTGTAACAATAGGTCGCTCAACGCCATCCTCGTCATCATCGATAAGACATATCTGAGGGAATGGCTTAACACGAACAGTCACGGCGGTGTCTTCCATATCTGGCTCAAAATGTCGCTAGTCAAAACGGCAAAAAAATTAGATAAATAGATGGAATTATCTACGATACCTTTAAAATTGCAGATTGATTTCGAACAGTTACTCACGCTTTGGTATTGCAGACCAGATACTTTGGATAATAATATGGAGATTGAAGATGATTACCTAATACTAATAAGGTTGGGATGGGCTCTTTTGTTTCTACTGTTTCTTGGTAATTAATATGTAACGGAAATTCTCCATGCATTAAGACATAGATATCATTATCACAATTAGGAGGCCTAACACTTGCTGTCATTCTTAGTAAACATGAGTACATGCTTATTATATGTAAGTGTGTTGTCTAATGAAATAATTAATACACATAACCCGACAGCTGCTACATACTTAAGCGTATAATTTGAAGAAATATGTGTCCATTTCTATCTACATACAAGTCAACTATTTAATACATTTTAAATTTATTGTATCTTTAAGAACGAAACCTTGAAACCTTGCATTATGTGTAATTTTTTTATTCAAATCCTTCGATAAAAATCGGCTTCAGCTTAGGAACAAAACAATAGCACCATCGTTAAGATAGTTAATTAACGAAATAGCTAAACTAAAATACTTTGCTTTTTGAAAACTACATTTACAATATTACAACTCAACTGTTAACAATTTGTTCACTTATTTACCTAGGCTCGAAAACTTTGAGCACCAACAAAAAAGATCCAGAGTAAAGATAGAGAAGATGATTTTATTTAGACGGTAGATCGATATTCAAGTTAAACTACCCTTACAAATTATCCTTTGGGACGTTTGGTAGAATTGTATTTTTTAGTTTACAAAGTTTATATATATGAATTAATCTTACCGATATTCGTAATACAAAATACCGTTGAATATTGATACTTAAGTATAAAGTGACTGTGGTGAGCTTGATAAGGATGAATAGTTTGAATAGCATCGGCAATGTTATCATGGCGGAGAGCATGCCAGATTCATCTTCAATCCCGTCTCTTTCTTTGGAGGCGAGGGCCCATAGTTTACACCGTAGTGGCATTTTTCATTCTCCAAGCGGAGTTGACTTTCTTGTTCGGCAGTAATATCTTTTATCTTCTCTGTTTTATCCCTACAACCCCAAATTAAATTAATCATTAGAAAACAACATTTTCTATGAAACTCAAAAATCAAAAGTAAATAATCAGGCACCTCACGAAAAGTACTAGCTCATCATTGTAAACGTACAGTGCTTTCTTGGCATTACAAGTTAACGGAAACCAAGTAAGCTCTTGAATGGTTATCGGATTGATGGCGGAGGGGTAACTGACGTCTGGTTTTGCAACCTCGATATCGTTTTCTGGTAGATCGATGACTTGCCGCAGCTAGATTTAAACAGAAAGAAAAATTAATTTCCGACCGGAATTTTACAGTTTTACATGACAGTAGGTATTAGCTATTTTTAGCTTATTATAATACCTTGTCTAAAATAACACGTTCAATGACGACGCTGTGATCGTAATAGATTATTATTTCAAAAGGTGGGTCTAGTAGCAAATCAGAAGGACGCCACCGGCGAATCAGAACTGGGTAGCAATTTTCTAGAAGGGGTTCAAGGGTTGACAGTATCTGGAGGAATCAAAATGCTTATACAAATAAATATTCCAGAGAAATACGAGCTTGTGAAGAACCAACCTGAACATAGATTGACGCGCGATGGATAGTAACGTAGTTGAAATAATCAGACAACTTTCCTCCATCTCTAAAAACCTTTGAAGGTGTTAATTGATTTCGCCTACGCAATCTTATTCTAGAAACACATCATAGTCATGAATATTAGGTATATTCACCATTATCCCAAGAAATTGTATTGAAAAATTACTTTGCTTCATTTACGCCATCCATCCAGCTATCCCGACATTGCTCCAATATCAGCGCTTTCGCAATTTCAACTGTCATGTATGGATTTAATGCCACTTCTCCAATAACGGTGGATTTCTAAAAATAGAATTTAAATTAATCCAACGATGTATAGAGAAAACACTGACAAGAGTAATCCCTTACCTCGGAGGGGTAGTCGAGATCTAAAAGGTAAACTAGCACACGACCCTCATCCTTTTGCAGCCGATGACCTAATCGAATTTGAAGTCTATCGAATGGCGCAATGGCCATTATTGTCTCGTTTAGGCGAAGAAGCTCAACTTCTTCTTCCTTGTCAATTTTATAAATAATAAAGTTCTTTTCTTCCACATTGTATAGGTGGGAAATATTCGCACTGAACGATGAAAGAGGCATACGACCATCAACTCTTATTACACAGTCTGCAATATGACAGTAAAACAATTAAATATTTGCAGAAGTCGGAATTTGTGAGTCAAATTTTAGAACAATAGTTCAATCCAACTTTTGAAAACTTACTGATGTATTTTTCAGAGGTTCGTACATCCGTCATTTTCATGATAAACTTTCGGCTACTCTCCAGTGGTACCAAATCAGATTTAGCCGAGGAATCGATAAAAACGCTGGATTTTTCATCTTCAGCTAACTGTAATTAAAGGAATGAAAATTGAACATGTATTGTAGCCCTTTCAAAAGTCTTCGTTTCAAGTATCGAGCTTTAAATACTAACTTACAGACTGTCGGGTGCAGGCGTCGACTTTTTCATCGCTTACATCTTTGATATCTCCTCTGAAACCATTTAAATTGGCAATGAATGAATACAGCAAAACGACCGATATATATTTTTGAGCATTTATCCCATCTTAAGATAAATATTTATCACAACCAATGATCCTCCACGGCCCTAATTTAAGTGTAGAATACGAGTTCTTCTGAAAAATATGTTCTGAAAAAAAAAACTACATTTTTACCAATTTAGGCAACCTAAATCAGCTGTCAAAGTTACACACTGGTCAACCAAAATCTATAATGAATAGACTATTGTAAAGCTATTACTATCAGTTGTACATCAAAAATATATTTTAAGCCTAGTTATGAGAAAAAATGCTTAAAAGTCATCAAAACTTGTGAAATTTGACATTTAAAAAATATTCCATTTGTACCCAGCTTTTCGGTTCCAGCTGTAAAGTTGTACATGACGCACTTGTTTTAATTTTCGTGTTGTGTTAAATTTTGATTCGATTGGTGTACTATCATACTTATTTTTTTTCCTTTTGGAGGTTTTGCAGTTAATTGTAGGACTGTATTCTAAACAGAGCTTGAAATATTCAATACTCAAGGGAACGGAACACATACCTGGTATTTTCCACGAGCGTAGAGCCGCAGTTCTCGGTGTATGTATGAATTATTTCAGTGACTTCAGATTTCTCTCGCGATGAATTGGTATTCGCAACAGGAATAGCTAAGTTTTTAAAATGCATATAGTTTTGTAACGCTTTCCTCTCAATCATTCAGAGCAGAGGAAAAATGATAATCGCTTACCCTCACCGCCTCCTGGGGGTTTTGGGGGTCCAATTTGAATATCTAATTCAATTAAAATAGTATGGATGTAGTTATCAACGAAAGTAACTAGGTTATGAATCTCTTCAGGATCAACAGTCTGCACAAAAAGCTATAATAAAAATAAATAGGTGTCAAATAGAATCAATTATTGCAGATAGTTTTTTTTTGGATCAAATTATCGGGATTTGTTGTTGGAGCGTACAGTGTTGACTTTACACAGGTCCAAGTCACCCACAAAGGCCCATTCATTTTCCAAAGCATTGACAGTTTGGCCAGGGGATTGTAGGATTACAACTAAGCTTTCCCTGCTAAGATGCAGCTTGATCGCGATCGTATTCTTTAAGTCCGCAACGGTGTCCCCAATCTTTACATGAACTTCAACCACTCTCTGTATTTCCTCGTTCTGATACTCTACTACGTGCGTAACGAACACCAGATCTGCAAGGAACATGAAAGTCTAATATTCGATATACATTCACAAATACAGTTAAATATTTATAGGAATTGAGAATGATAATTTTAAATACCCATCGGATAATATGAGAAAAACCGTTCATCTTGTTCTCGGATCTCAAGAATTAGCCCTTCATTTTTCGTTAAAGGCAAGGGATTGCGCAACGTGTAGGTAATGTACTGGTCATCTTGCCCGTCGAAGCTATTTTCTATAATCCCAAGGTCTCTGTCATATCGAGACACTCGCAGGCGATCAATCGGCACATCTGGGCCGTCAGGGAAAAGATGCTTAACATAGAAGATACAAATGTTATTAAATTATGTTCAATCAATGACGTAAAGAGTATTTTGCATTTTCAACACAACTACAATAACTTCCTAGAACCTTGTGGAGAAGATGGGCTGCCTGCACCGTATTCGCACTTTTTGGCATATTCATTTCAGAATCAATCACATTCCAGCTACCCAGAACACGGTAATGCACGGACAGTTTAATTGTATTTTTTTCGAGTTCTTCCTCTTCGTGAGCTTGTTTCTCTTCTTCCACCATAGAGTTCCACAGTCCCTAAAATACCAGTGAAAAGTTACAAATTCGAATTTAATAGCACTGATGTAACATATTTCATACTGTCAACTATGAATCATGAAATAAGGAATTTTACTTGTATATGGTTGGGCATTTCTTCAAAGAGGAATGGCAGCACATTCATTTCAGGGTCATATCGTCTATACATAAGCATATAGGCTGAAGTAGGTTCTTTATCTTCTTCATCACCACCAAAAGATATCTCAATGTCTTCTACGTCAGCCTTCAAAAATATCATTACATTAAAAATCGTATCTTCAGGGCTTTAGGCAAAGATAAACAAATTCAGGAGCCATACCTTTCGCACATATGAGTCGTCACATCGATACCAGGAGAAAGTCTCGAAGTCGCGAATGTAAGCAAAGTAGTGACCACCAGTAAGACCACCACGGTGAACTAGAACACCGTACAGCTGGTAAACTTCTGGACCAGCTGATCTATAAACTTCTTCCAGTCTGTCTTTAATTGCATCCCGACTTGAGCCAATATGAATACCGCGGAGTTCTTGATCAGCAGCCTAAAGAATACAAATACGTTAGAGGAAGTATTCCACATAAAATATGGCTGAAGAAAATACCTTTTCGGCCTCCTCTACTCTTTGTTCTATTGATATTAAAGATCTGCTATGGGAAGCTCGTATTCCACTCGAACTCCCCTCTGTGCGGGGCGTCAGGAGCTCCGTTTTCAAGTGCGTGGACGGGCTGATACCTTCTGACGTTCTGTCCATGTACGGATTCATGTCCAAAACCATGGGAAATATAATCCTAAGATAACAATACCCTCTGTCAGACTTGAAATTGTATAAGCATTTGTTGGTACAGACAGTCATTCTTATTTTGTTAGTGGAGCCATGCTTAAATTTCCATATTGCATCTCGTCCTCAGACTTTATGCAGCGGAACCGGGGGACTGGACCCGTTTTTGTAAGATATGTCAGTCCGTCCCCCGTACTAATGCGCGTGTGATCTGAAGTTTTTCAATTTCGATATAGGTACATACCAAAAAAAACGATTTATATGGAGGAGATGCTATGCAGAAGTTTTTACCCAATAAAATACGAACGACTCATAATTGCAAAATAGCTACTTACTTATCGTTCAATTTGTATCGACGACTGGTGTTCCAATTATACTCAAAACGCTTCAGTTGAATGGTAAGTATGTGGGGGAGCTTCTTGAACAAGAACCCTTTGTGTGCATCACAGGACTTGTCACACTGGCTACAATTATATTGGTTACTCCCATCTAGCAGCTCAGGAGTTGTAAAAGTCTTTAGAGCTTCTTCCTACCATTAACAGTCAACATAATTTAAGAAAATTACAAGCTTAGGTTATGGGTTTACTAATTATTGGTTTGAATTTAGTAATATGGTAGTGTATAAAAAGAGATATCGTACCAGCGTTGGATTATCTAAAGGGGATCCAATCTGCCTTATCGGAAGAGGCAATACCAAAAACGCAGCATCTCGCATGTTTCTACGCTGACACTCGAGGCACTTCACATAATCGTTGAACAGCCCTATTTTCAAACAAATACAAATTTAATCCTGACAGATGAACTGAATCGTTTTTTATAACCAACCAAGATGGATGCGTTTTTTGATTTACCGAAAAATAGAGTTTCTATCATGCCCTCCAAGGGGGTCCCTTTAAACTCCATACTTAAGTTCTCCATGAGTAAGTTACACAACTCTTCGATGTCATGTTGGTGCCACGTATCTCTACTATTCCAACCAAAGGTATTGGTCAATTCATCCGTTTCGATGGACTCACGAGTGGAGAACTGAAACCGTACAATTCATTTTTACTTCCAGAGTTTATAAATTGCACTTAAAATGGACGCTGTCGTACCTGAAGCCTCAGGAACAGTTTTTGCAGAGGAACGCAAATACTTTTCTTCGAATCTTGTTCCCTGTGTATGTAAACATATATGAGGTTTCGGAACTCAGGAGTGAACCATAACCCTTGCAGCAGACTGTTTAAATAGCAGGTCATGTTCATGTTCTTTAGGCCCACAAAATCTCTTCGGACAGTACCTTTGAACATCGTTAGTTATTTTTTCAGTCCTATTTCCCATTGATGTGGACAGAATGCAAGAAATAAACTTATCAATCTCTTACATAGTTCGGCTATTGAGGTAGCACTCTCGATTGTGTCATCGGGGTTATTAGATAGTCGCTGATTTTCATCATCAGCACAAGCCTCAAAACTTTCTGCCAGTTTTCTTGCGACCCCTCTGCCACCTTTTCCTCTGCGTCCCCGCTTTTTGGAATTTATAGAAATAGAGTATTCTTTATCCCGCGTTGGCAAGAGGTTAGCAGCGGACAGAGTTTCATTCGGAGGCATCTGGGTTAGCTCATACTATAAATAAAAACAAACGGCATCAAGACAAAACGGAAAATTGTGGCAGACAACTTTTTCATTAATGTTACGAGAATAATTACTTACAAGATCTAGTTTACTTTGATATACTAATTCAAAGTCTCCGAGAGAGATTTGAAACTCTCGAGAAACGTCATTTATAAGGTCTCTGAAAGTAGCGAATGGTGTGTAAACGAAGGTGTGGACTCCACAAACAGGAGTTATCCCGAGAACATCTTTTACTTTCAAGCAAATCAGCTCTCCGGAGTAGTTTTCAGGGCTCAACGCCGGTGTGAAGTACTCCTCCGAAGAATCAGGGTCCATGCTTATTGACGACGGTATCTGCAAATTAGGTAAAATGTAATCACAACCAGTTAATCTTAATGAATCTCATATTTCTATAACGTCTCTACTTTCGCCCCTTGTAAACAATAACATGCTTACCGTTACCGCGGAGTCACCAGATATTAGAGACAAGTCCACCTCCACCATGCTCAGAGTATCAACTCGTAGGATTTAGTAGAGACACGTACGTTACGGTACGTATCGTTACGGTATGCTAAAGAAACGATTTACCACCAACAATTCCTTTTGATTACACTCTCCGTGAATCCAAAACTGAAATAAAGAAAAAAGGGAAGATTTAAAGCTTTTTTAAAAAACGCATGTTCCAATATATATACATACCTACATACATATACAAAGTTGTAAAAAGGCCCTATATCGAGAAAAAAATATTCCGACCCGACAACTCATACGATATGCTCAATTCAAACAGTAACAACTTAAGTACCGCTGCTGGACGAACAAAGCGTAGAAGTAAAGATAAATGACTGGATGACAAAATTTCTTGCTTATACCGTTCTAAAATTGTTGTAACCAAAGTGATTACAACTGGAATTAGAATACTTCGAAGTAGGCAATCGAAATGAATACCGCCGGTAATTATTCTTTAGCAAAGGAAGATAGACTTCATGACTTCAAATTTCATAAGTTGGATTAACGATTTACATGCATTTCTTATATGTACATAATTGAAAATTAGCAGATAGCCATAAACTGTATAATAAAAATATTGAATACCATGAAAAGAATTGTGGTTGTTACGCGAAAAGCTTATACGTAGTTTTCTTGACTGTTTGACTACTCTGAAATTTGACCAAAGGTTGTTTCTTGAACTTTAAAGCTGTATTTTTCGATTAGTCCCTCTAGTCTCTCTCTCATATTATTCCATGCATTTACTCTTAATTAAAATGTACGATGAACTCTTTGGCTTTTCCACTTACAAATTCCAGATTGAGTAATCTGGTAAACATTAACTTATTAACACCCTTGGTTAAATTATATTTCCTACTGACTTGTCACCAGTATAAGCTTCTGCAACGGGATGGACAGAATTTGGAGCAGTCCAATTCCTTTGAAGAATTTAATGTAGGACAAGAAACGAAGGGCTCAACCGTTTGTCTGTGTCAAAAGTTCGATACTAGTGGGAAACAGTATAGTGATGCGTATGTCCTCAGAAGCTGTTCTTTATTTTAAAGGAAAGGCATTCATGACTTCCTTCCACTCGCAGAATTAGCTTAATAGCTATGCACAGTTGAACTTCATATATTATGCAGAATTTCGGATACGAAACCAATCCAAATATCCAAACTAACCAGGAGAATGGACTTTCTTGGTGTAAAAAGTCAATCGTAACGTAAAAGACTCATATGTCCTACCTAGTTCCTTTTAGTAAATATATCCTATAACGGTGCAGTGTGTACTTGCGAGAGATTCTATTTTTATCGAATTCAGTTCACTTCCCTCACTCCCCAACCAATCCATTCTTTAAATCTGTAGACAGTTTTAAAAAACGTTGATCTCCTGATTTCCTTATGAGAAACATCTTTTTAAACTACCGTCTATGACATATGTAAAGCCTACTAACTATCCACGACTCCAAGCACAACTGTCCTCCCCATACATCATAACTTGGCATCTGATTAGATTAAGGTAGCCTTTCCTAAATAAAATGGGACGAAGAGATTACTTTCTTCCAGCCAGTTTACATGGACCTTAAAGTAATTAGTAATTAGTCCGACTTCATTCATACTGCGTATTGCATCAAGCCACTCGAAGCTCATTTTGTTTTTGTTGTGCACAGTTAAATTTAATTCAACATTTAAAAATAGAGGAACCGGATTTGCACCAAATCTTTCAAGCCCCATGACCCCGGTCACCCCCACTTCTGCATCTTACAATGTTAATTAATTCTTCCTTCTCTATCTCACAATAATGTCTCGTAAGTCCCTGTATCCGGTAAACTGAAAATTGTGCATGTCCTGGACTCGGGTCTAACTGCCCGACTTCACCATCATCATGCATTGCAATTTGTCAGAGGTACTTAAGGCAACAAATATTTTAACTAATGAGCTGATAGCTGACAATGTCCTTATTAAGATCAGATGAAATCCTCGTAGTTCATATCATACGTCATGCAACTCATGTTCACTAAGACAAAATGTGAATTCGAATTCAATTTAAATGTCAACGACGACTAACGGGGACCCCCCTCCCCCTCCTACTACCACCACGTGCTCTCTGAGCTCGGCACCTAAACCCCTGCCTGTGGCCTGTCTGGCATGCCGATCAGCCGATGCCACCCTTACCGTTGGTATTTAACGCTGGTGCTTTGGGGGCCAGAAGAATGTGCAATGTTGAATTGAAAGCACATTTCGCCAATAGCTTATCATCATCAATACTACACAATATGAATGAAATAATGAATGACCACCGACCGACTCTTGGAAAATGACCAGGGAGGGATAGACGTAAATGGAATTTGGACTACAAGGAAGGAACCCGAGTTACCCGAGTACAACCTACAGACAGAACACCTAGTTATCGCATATCGGGATTCAAAAAACCCGTTTTTTACGTCACGTACACCCGACATCAGATATGAACTCTGATCTAGCCACGCATTCCCTCTAGGTCATTGCAAATAGTGAATAGTTTTAATGTTTACTTACGGATTCCGGATCTTAAATTCAGCAGCAGACGAATGAGTCCACTGTCCTTAGAGAATTTATGTTTTTATAAGAAAGTGTCAAACACGAAGTTCAGTCAAAGCAGAATCAACTTCCAGCAAAAAACTCTTCAAAATTCGAACTATTTCAATAGGAATTTGCAAAGCCGGAAGAAAAGCTGGAGACATGAGACGAGATCCGCACACGAGACACGGCTTAGATTTTCTCCAAGGAACCGGCTTGCTTTTCCTACACCACCACCACCACCACCACTGACACTTCTCCAAATGAAGGCACTCTTCAACTCTTCCTTTGTCTCACGTCAGGTTCACATCCCATCTCCAGAGGAGAAACTACCCGACTGTCCAATTTCCCTGAAAAGGGGTCACTTTCGCTATCCGTCTAAACTTCGTGGTGTCAAGGGGAATTGGTATTGTAACTATTTGATTGTTAGGGGTGACGGGGGTGGAATAAGTTGGGGCGGGCTGCCTGAGTCCTACCGGTTCTGGATTTATTTTTAGCCCCTCCGATCTTCCCTCCTACTTCTTGCTTTTGGCAAATTCTTGAAACAGCACACTTTTACATTACGAGGGAGGGAATGAATGACGAAGATGAGTAGTTAGTTAGTATGGCTTTTAATTTTGGATGTCAAATCTGGAATCCTCACTAGTCCCACTCCTTCTAACATAATTTTGCAATCTGTAGCAGCTGACCTCTGATAGATTTCTGACGGTTTTTACAATGAGGATAACCCATAATTATTATTATAGTATCAAATTCAATGCGATAACCTACCAAAACTCGTATTGTTTTTTTAGGATGCTGGAAGGAAGCTAGAGACCCTTTGATGTATGTAATTATGTATGATGACATATGAATGAAGTGACATGGGTGACCACTCATACCTCATGTATGTAGGTAATTTATAATTCAAGGGCTCTTGCTGCTTTTACAAATGGTTTTTGTTTGCACGGTCTTACTTACAATTAGTTAGAATTAGGAAGGAGAGGGGGTTGTTAGTTGTTAAATCAGCTTACAGCAGTTTTAACCTTTAAAGTATCGAATTTATTAAGTGGACGATTGTATATACTTTTAAAAGATTTTGCATGAATTTTTACCACATAACATATCTTTAAGTTCAACATAGGAAAATTAAGCGTATATTATGTGAAAACGTCGTCGATTGATTGAATTTGTAAGTAATTTGCAGTACATACATGTGCATGGTAATAGTATACTGTGAAAATATTATTTCCTTAAATAAATCAAGCTGTTAAATTGGCCTGAATCTCCTCTTGACGTTTACATTACACATTATGCTAAGAAAAAGTCAAAATAAGCTAAAACAAAACTAAAAACTCATCTAAAGAGTGCCATCGGTATCCTAGACAGTCTCATGTATAAAAATCATCGCCTCGTCAACTGTTAAATATTAAGCTGGAGCGACGGCAGCCTTCCGCTTTCTCTTCGGGCGACAAAGAATAAGAAATCCACCGCTTTTCTTCGCCTTTTTCTTACGATTCTCATTACTATAACGTGGTGTGGGATTTCTTTCATAGACTCTCGGAAGTTGATGATGATATGATATATGACACTGCAAAACAAGATGAGTAGATGAGGCTATAAATGAAGAGTGCAATAAAAATACAGCTTTGTAGTTGTAATAATAGTTCATGCGAAGGAGGGATGGAATTATTACTCAATTTCGTATCAATTTGGTTTTATTTGTATATATTTCCAGCTACACATTTCCATAATAATTGTTAGTTGAAAAATAAATTAGCACTTGATTAACTATAGTGGATAAACATTACTCCGAAACTGACATTACAAAACTCACTCATAATCGGATAATATGAATGCGATGGCGAAGTATGAAAAGGTAATACATAAAATAATAATAATCCTTCCATCTTGTTAATACAAAAAATCAGGATTTCAGATTTCTGAACTTGACAAGATACGATGGACATGTGAGGAATCTCATTTTTGAAGCAAGTTGTAATGACTAACAGACTTAAAGGTTAACTAATACCACAGAATGGACTTATTTACCAGAAGCCAGAATCCTTAATGTAGGCATAAATCGATTAAAAGCTTACAAGCTTCTTCTTGACTTTTACACCGGTTACACTGCCAATCATCTGGTGGAACCTCCTCGTCCACCGCCGGCACATGACACTTCAAGTGGAAAGCTTTTGAGCACTTATCACAATAAATCGTGATATCTTCTCCTCCGACTCGGCAGACGGCACAGTAGTCATCATCATTGTCGTCGGTGTCGGTGTCGATAAACTTCATATTTTCATCTCGCAACAAAGGGAACTTTAACTGACCTTCCTGCCCTGCGGGCTCGTTTGCTAGCAGC
>JAQFZA010000105.1:0-62703 GCA_034695115.1 Desoria olivacea
TCATAGCCAACCCACAAGGATTTTTGAAACCGTCGTTTCTAAGGGTCACTAAGGGACCCGGGGAGGACCACCGTTAATTTAAAAATACATAGAAACAACAAAAAATTGATTCGGAATGATGATTATTTCCCGTAACCATCGAAATCGTGTCTCTCCAATAGCTAAGACCCATGCTGAAATTTAGTTTACGGAATAGCTAAGCCCTATACTGAATGTATTTTTTGCAATAGCTAAACCCTATGTTAGAATGTGCTCGTTATACAACTGACCCTATTCAACACGGTAACCATGGGATACATGACTTGACTATCAATAATTGTTTTTTTGGGACGTCATGTGTTGTTTGTTTTTTTAACACGCCAGCTAACGTCGAAGAATTTTAGAATATTTTGAGGGCTCTTGCTTTTTTGAACGGACAATAGTTTGATTGAATGAATGAATGAATCAATCAAAGAATGTAGAATCTTGACTTCAGTTTGCGTCAGGTACATGGGCTTT
The DNA here is from genome assembly GCA_034695115.1 of Desoria olivacea. Lineage (NCBI taxonomy): Eukaryota > Metazoa > Arthropoda > Collembola > Entomobryomorpha > Isotomidae > Desoria > Desoria olivacea. The sequence goes on from JAQFZA010000105.1 coordinate 499, forward strand.
TATTGATTGTAGTAAAAAAGCGCGAAGAACTAAATTCGTTTGATATTCAACGTAAATACGGTATTTAAAATTTTGGCTATGTAAGCATTTTTATCATCAGGAGCTTTTTAGCAATTGCTTGAAGGATGTTAAAATGTCATCGGCTGCAGTTCCTGGATTAACTGTTCCGTCTCGGACGTTTTGCAGAAGTTGGCCCGTTTCTGATTTAAGCCGTGGGTCGTTGAGAAGCATTTCGCGAAGACCATCATGAACGTGGGTCCATGTCCAAACTACTCGTTGCTCCGCCCGTTTAGTTGTGAAATCAGCTTCTGTGGCTTTTCGAAAATTATGAACTTCCTTCCAGAATTTGTCTAATCCTTCCTTCGTTTTGGCGGAGACACTGAGTACCTTTTGAATTTAATAGTTTTAATATTTCCGTACATGTTTAGAGAGATCTTTGATTTCTTCAAGCGTATACGGTCTAAAGAAAACTGATTACATTTCAGCATTTGTAAATCTTATAATTTTATTAACGAGTCACATACCTTAGTTTTCCAGCTTGGAGTGGCAGATCTCATAAATTTCAATGAAGCGGTGTACTCGTACTGGGTTCGTTGAGCAGCAGGTTTCAAATCTCCATCTGCTTTCGTAACAACCAGAAGATCCGCTTTTTCGACGATGCCTCTTTTCACACCTTGTAACTCATCCCCGCCGCCAGGAGGTAAGAGTAAAACAAAAATATCGACCATGTTCGTCACTGCGTATTCCGATTGTCCAACACCTGTGGGCAGATAAGACTTTACAATCATAATTACGATTAAATATCGACTGTCATTCATTGAATTCTAGTTGAAGACTTGAAGAGACTTACCAACTGTTTCAACTATAATGATATCGTAGCCAGCAAACTCACACAGAAGAATTGCTTCATTAGTAGATCTTGTCACACCCCCGAGATGACCTCTCGCAGGGGATGGCCTGATATACGCATTCTCATCTCTAGTCAATTCCGGCATTCTTGTTTTATCACCAAGAAGAGAGCCTCCAGTGGTAGCTGACGACGGATCTACGGCCAGTACCGCTACTTTGTGTCCCATTCCTGTTAAAGTTGTCCCTAAAACTTCAATAAAAGTGGACTTCCCAGCTCCTGGAGGACCGGAGAGTCCTGTATCAAAGTGGAAAATGTAATATGTAAATATTTAAACTTATTGAAATGTATGCAAATATCATATGTATCCTGTTTACCAATTCTAAAACTATTAGCACTTCCACCTCCTTCCTCATTCTTCTGTTTCAGAATGCACTCAAGGACTTTTTTGGCCATCAGCTTTCTCTGACGATGTTCATTTTCGACTAGCGTTATTCCTTCGGCCAAACAGCCCCTACTTCCATTCTTGATACCATCAACTAGAAATTTGACTCGATTCTCATTTGCTTCTGTCAATACCGGTTCAATAGGAAGGGGTGAACTATAATTCCGTTTAGGAGTTCCAATCAGTCTTCTTAAACTCTGAAAGAGGTAACAAATAGTAAGAATGCTATCAGTACATTGAAAATCTTCAACCAAGATTGTCTGAATTACCATAAACTTCCGTCTTGTCAACCCTGCTGAATCCAGCCGAAACACGTGCTTCAGAATCATTATAAAAGTTGCACCTCTGACTTTCAGGTTATCATTTCTAGATCCCGATTCCCGAGTGATCCAGCAGGAGTTGGAAATGAATCTGCAGAAGTCCCGCCGACGGATTCAACTATTTCAACTCCTGAAATGATCATTCTATTCCTGGAGGAAGATCTGGAGACATTTTACATATGAATTCAAGTTGATGTATTAGCTCAGCTTTCGGCAGTAAAGATGCCGTGTACTTCTTGCAGCTCGGAGATCCGTCCTAGTTTCATGAAGTGGTGGGAGAGCCAAGCTCCATAATATGTATGATGCGACCTATCAACTCACTCCAACTATATGGGAAGTACAGCTTGCTACTAGGGTCAGATTTCCTAATAATCTATACCCTGATAGTTACGCAAGAAAGCGGTATGTTATATAACAAGCAAGGAGCGTAAAATGTGCGTAAGGAGCGGATGAGTTTTTAAATTCCCGTATGTCCTTTCTCCTACAGATTACAGTGGTCCCGTTCCTCTTGAAAACACGTCATGTTCGGAAACGGATGGAATAAGTTTCGGAAACGCCACTAACTCCTCCTCAGCCTACGTACGAACATGAAGTAAAAGGGCATGGAAACGGAATGAGAAACCCTAATCCAAATAGAACATATACGTACGAGATATATTCTTCTGCTGGTTACTGCATTGCATTGTGTTATGTAGAATTGGCTAGGCTTATGTTGTTGTTATGCCAGCCATGGACTCTGACTACTGAGGGGCTCGAATGGGCATGGGGGAATGACGATGATGATATTCCCTACACAACTCCATCCCCTAAGAAGCCCGAGATTTACGCTCCCTTCTTCCGTACGCACTTTCTGAATCTCTGGGAATGACTATTTCTACGCTTATCCTCCTTCGAAATCTGCTGAAGTTTTTAAAAAAAGCTAAGGGTGTAAATTTAAAACCTTGATTTCCTCTCTTCGTACGAGAGAGAGAGAGGGGCTTGGGAAATGTTGGAAAAGGTCTCAGTTAAACTTATTAAAAAGTGAATTGGTTATAGTTTGTGGAGGGTGGTGAAGAGTTGAATGTAACCCTGCGGCGCATGTTGTAGGCCAAGGAAAGCAAGATGGTCGAGAAAAGTTTGGGTAATACCTCTCCTCGTCTAAAAAAAATCATCCATCTAGGCATTTAAGTAACTTGACTGCCTCCTTTCCTTTTTGACCGATCATCATCTTCTGGTTGACCTGACCAATCCGACTGAAAATTCACAACCTTTCGTAGTCCTTATGAAGAGCTTTAGTAACCTACATTTACGACTGAGCCCGTGTGTCATCATCAAACTGCTTATTGAGAGTCGGAGTGATGATTTCAATAGGAAAAAGCCAATCAAAACATTGGAGCTGAATGCAATTGTGTAAGAGAAGTGTCTCCTACTACTCCAGATCTTCATGCGTGATTGCGTATACACAATGCGTTCTATGTGTGTAGACGTGCGGGTTGTAACGCATAAATACGACCTAGAAAACACGACTGGGCCATTGTGCAGTTGGATTTGAAAACTTTTCATAGGTTTTTCGTCTCTGAAAACTAGAGTTAAGTTTGTGTAATAACCTCAGACTGCTTTACCCTTCAACCAACTCCCGAAGTAGAGCTGAAAAATGTGTAATATTGTGTGGGTGCGGTTGAAACTTTCGTCATCTGAATCTTTAACTCTGCAGTTTCGGTTTAACTTGTAGTTTCCATCGTTTCTGGCATTCTTAACCTGCTTGAGACATTTTGGAAGGATCCCACAGACTAAAATGCCTACAGTTCTGTACAAAAATAGCTGGGGAATCCTCCTAGAACAGAATCTGAGAAACAGATCCTTCAAACCGCCTGTGTCATTGTTGGAAAGGATTGTTGCATATTTTCTCCTCGTCACTGCTGCAGTGTCATCATGTTTGGAACAGAACAATTTAAGACGGGAAGCTTGTAAACAACATGCGGATGAGAGGTTGAGCATTGTGACCTACGACCTATATCCCTATCCCAAACTTGTCTAATGAACTGAAAAAAACTTACCCACATCACGAATAGTTGACCAAATATTTTACCTCAAGCTTTATTTAATCAGCGCGTACCAAAAAAAGAATATAAATAATTAGTCAGGAAAGGTAACCAATGTGTTCGTCTGCTTTATCGTAATACTTACAAAGAGGAATCCGATATTCTCCCTCTAACCTCGACTGAGCCCCGACCGAAATGAATGTAATTACTCCTTTATTAGACGCTAGGCCCGTGGAAGGTCATTGTTCGGGTGTCATCATCATCCCATCGTTTATGACTGCTTGGCTGTAAATAACATTTAATGTTGTCGTTCATAAGATATTTAAGCAAGAACATGTAGAGGTGTAACGTGTAACCCTTGACTTATGATAAGCAATCCGATGTGTTCATTTGAAAATCAAAGGACTGAATCCCTGCGATGGAGTCCTAATGTTCTCAAAACAATCAGTGTGAAAATATATATACGTACGCAATTGTGTTGCAGAAATAAATCGTTGTAAAAGTGTTCAAATACCCGTCTTCAACCTTCCTCCATCCGACGCCGACATGCTTACCGAGGCTGAAAACGACAAACCTTGTGAAGGCAGCAAATCGAGGTGGGTAGTTTCTCAACAGTTTTCATAATTATGCTTGGACCAATTAAGGATTTTGGAAAATTCTGTCAGCATGAACACCGAAAACAGGGAAACTTTGGGAAAGTAGGGACATGTTATAAAAACCACACCCCCTACTTGGCCAAAAATTCGATAGTGGGGATGTTTTAAGATTTACAGGCCCTGTGCTTGGTTATTATTAGTATGAATGAATGAATGAACGAATGATTTATTTAAACTCCACGTATTATTGAATGTGATACATTAATAGGATTAGACTTAATCTGTAGATGGTGACTACAATATTTAAATTAACAAAAAACCCTTTGGACATAACATAAGCAGTCAGACAACATTTTGGCGAGTTTACATCCTATTTAAGTCAATACTACTATAGTTAACGATTTAGAATTCCAATACTTGAATTCCAATAGTAATTATTATGGAACTACAGTTGTCGACCAATTAATTTTGTTGGAAAAATATTTACTTTCTTCGATTGTGTATCATTTAATGTAGGTAAATTATTGAATGAATTCTGAAACGTCACTCTAAAGTATCCTAGTCGGTATAATTATTAAGTTTCCTACCCGCCCGCATATGCATTTCATGATAAGGTTGACGGGGTCGACGACAGAATATTTGGATGTTGTTGCTGTATGAAAGAGATGCGAAACTATTTTCGGTATTTGTATGAAAGGAGTCGAATGTTCTAAGTTGAGGTTCATTATCATAAAAACACCATAGCATAAGGAAGGTTCCAGGTTAAACTTAAAGTGATTTCAATTAGTGAGATAATAAATCTACATGTACGTATGTACTTACAATACATACAACGTATAGAATTGGCTCATTCAGTATATCCTGGCTCCTACCTCTGGATATTACTTGTTAATTTTCTCGGCTTGATATGGTGGGATTGAGAAATTAGGATATTTAAATGGATATTGAAATAAATACTGATGAAGTTCGATATTCCATGGATTATGGATTTGTTTACGTGTTTTCGATTGATTGAATTTTATATTCTACAGAAGGCTCGTTGTTTATTTATTATGGTCCTGTATCTGGAGGGACGTTGGTAAGTTTGGGTGAACATCGTATCAGGGTATCGAAGGAAGGAGTCTTACATCTTATCCCTTATATGAATACCTATCGTCATTCATTGGATATTTCATAAATATTTGATTATAATCAATAGAAATTAGTTACCGTATTCCGTGATGGAATGCCTCATAATGTCCCCCGATATGAAACTACACCGTGAGCTTGGGAATGCACAAGTTATCTTTAATAACGATTTACGGGGTTGTACTTGAAATTTCTATATCATTTCAAAAGTTTTTTTAATAAACTTTTTTTAATTGGAATGTAAGATTTGGTAAGCTGACTTCATTTACTGCCTCCGGTATATAATGCCCCTCCCATTTATATTCAAATTTATAACACCCCTAAATTATACAATGACCTGACATTCGATTAGAGAAATACGGTATGATTATTCTCGGATAGCAAAATGGTTACTCAATGGATAAACCGCAGTTACTTTATATCTGTTGTTGAAAAAGAATAAGAAGGCATTCTTGTTGAAATTCATGACACATAATTAGTTCAGGATAAATCTTAAAATAGATTAGGATTATTGCATGGATTTTCCGCAAAATAAAAAAAGATTAGGTAGTACATACTTATATAGCGACTTTGGTGGTTGGAGTTCGAAGGACCTCATCGAGCAGCTTATGAAAAGGGAAGTTAATTCTTTTGAAGACAAGGGTTTCCAAAGGGTTAGCTAAGATTGTATGAGAGGCTGAGAGGGCAATGAAAATAGTCATGAACAAGAAGTTTAAAGGAAGAAGAGCCGTAGACGAAGGGAATGTTGGATGTGGGAAGTTGGTTACAGAAAGGAAAAGCGACACTCGAAAAGGGCTTTGGCTCAAAGAGATGAGATGGGAGTGCTCGAAAAGGAGACAAAAAATAACTCAACATGGATTTCGAGTTCGAGGACAGTATTACAGCTCTTCAGATATATATAATATAATATGTCTCTCTCCAAGCAATTCCAGCTTACTCTTATTCTTCCCTTTCATCTTTGCGCAGAGAGGATATATAAATATTCGATTCGATCATCCTGATACGGTTACGGGTTTTCAAATGAAAATTGTAGGTCATTTTACTTCCATTTCCAACCATCGTTCACGATTCGAGGGTTAAAGCCTTGGCAGACTTTCGTCATTCGTGGCGTAGTTGATGTGGCCGAGGCCAGCCAGCAGAAGTCTGCGGTCGGAGTTGACATTGACATGTCGGGGTTTCAGACTCGTTGAAAATGTTTCAAATTTACTCCTGGGAACAAGAAATTTTTATAATGAGTATTAAAAAGGATCTGGAATGATGAAACATTTTCTTCATCGGTGGAGGAGATTGTACTGAGGTTGACATTCAGGCGTTTAGAGGCGTAGGAATGCATAATATTATCTTTCATACAAAAATTTTGGTGACGAGACAGTTTCCAGCAACTAGATAATACGCTACTGACCCGGACAATACTGGACAGTAATTTTGTATCTATTTTATGCAATAAGCCTTAAAATGGATCAGTGCAAGTACACTTGCATATCAATTTATTGCATTGCAGCACGATGGAGGCTTAATAGACAAAGATAATCATAGTGCAGCATTGCTTATTCTGAAGTTGGGTGGGACTATGATAAGCACAAGGCGACTGACTTGACAGACACTTTAGATTTATTTTGACTTGTTTTACTGAACTGATCGATTAAAATAAACTATGGACTATACAGTCCATAGTAATGTGGAGAATTGCTTTCGAATAATTTAAATCAGTTAACTAATTGAAACTAAGCCAATTCTCAATAAAATTGCTTAGACGATCTCAACTAGATGGCTGAATAATCAACGGTATCTATTTCTTAGATTCTGTCAGCAGTTCTCTTGAGTTTCCTCCGAATATTCATTTATCAGATGATTATAATCTCATTGACAAATTTAAGTAGTCTCCATTTCATAATATAATGCAACAGGCAGCCAAAGAGCAAATAAATGACGCATGAAACTGCCTGCTTTTGTAAGGTATCCAATTTTTGGCCGATGCTTAAACAATAGCGTAAGAGATTATATTTCGTCTTTATTATGTCGATATGGAGTAGATTGTAATTCATACTTTTGATATTTTACTCGCAGCCACTGCATCCATAGCCAGAGAAGCACTCATTTCTAATTGCCATTTTATTATTGCAGTAGTATTTTCAACTTTATCCTAGTAGACTGTATGTCTGGTAAATTGGCAGTGCATTTGTGAAAGACAGACAATAGATCTTTAAACCTTCACACATAAGGCTTGTCAAAGCGATTACGGCCAATTAAAGCAGTCTGTTCTAGAGGATTTAAGTGCGAATCTTTATATAGCTCAATTCATGTATGGTCACTAAAACATTAAATATTTTGAGCCTTTGTTTTTTCAGGATGGAGGGCAGAGAAGAAGAAAGCGTAGGGTCTTCTAAAGATGGAGAGCCACCGACCGGAAGCAGTAATGCCAGCTGTAGCGAACTGGACGAAAGTACCGCACCGGCCAGCGTCAAGAGTGAGGCTGAATCCGTTTCGGAGGACAAAGATGCGGCCCAGGATTCAGAAGCGTCTACTTCAGACAATCCCCCTCTCCAGTCCTCAACTCTCCCTCCAAGGTAAAGTTTTAGCAAATTTTCTGTCCGTATTACATTAAAATTTTATTATCCAGTTTGCGCTATTACTGGTGGGTTGGAAATCAAGAATCGTTAAATGCTGTCGGCGTCGTTCTAATAAGAACTTGTAGCCTCTTTTGTGTTAGATTTGGATTAAATATTCTCATGTGCCTTTGAAAGTGATATTAAGGGCAAATGTACAATAATGTACATCTATATTTTCACATTGTAGCCGTATTCAATACTAGAGGTAGGGATAAATCGAATGCATACATTTTAATTACAGGAAAAAGAGTAAACCTATGTTGCAATCTTACCTTGAAATCGATCGGCTGATGAAGGTTGCGTTTCTGATTGTAATCATCTCGGGTCTACAATCACTGTCAACAGTTGATCGGGGGATTGAATATGTTCATGGTAGAGTGAAGGGCATAGAAAGATGGGCAAAAAGTTGTCGGAAACGGTAGAAGAAATAGAGAATGAATTTTATGAACATTCGCATCAATTATTCAATGTCAAGTATTCATGTATGTTTGCTCGTAAATGGCATACAGATAGTAATGTTCTGCCATTTAAGATGCATTCTATCCCTTCATTACAATAGATGCTTGGGCTTTACGTAAACACAGAGAAATTTTGCAATATATATACAATTATATGCAGTATGCACATAATTCATGAATTTTTTCTGCCTTCTACATAATAGCTGTCAATCGATATTCAGAATTTCAGAAAAACAAGATTTACAAAATGTTTCTTGTACTAATATTGTACTTGTATTAATAAAATCTGGCTTTTAAAAGAACTTCCCAAAGAGAGTAGTACTCCTCGAGGATATGTTGTAAGAGGTCGTGGATAAATTAATTTAAGTTGAAGTCAAAACTTTATGAGCGATCGAACTTTAAGGACCTGTTGTGATTCCAACAACCAATGAATGAATGCAGGGAGGAAAAATAGCATAAAATGATGACTGTCATAAATTGCAGTAAATTGTTGGGTATCAGTTTTAATTGAATTACACTCCTTCCATCAACTATAAAACGAATGCATTTCCATGTTTCCATATTTACCAGGATTCATGCAAAAAGATATCCAATACCGAGCTCATATACCTAATTGTTTTTAATAATGGGAAATGTAGATAACGATTTCTTGTATGCCGCCGTGTCGTGGGATGAATAGTAATTTACTAGGCCATTGCAGCTAGCAATATCGATTGAAACATGAGATAGCTCAATACAGTAGACTGGCTACTGTTTACTTGTATTTTATATCCCATCATCTGGGTTGCTTTAGATGTTAGTTCTTTAATATGTAATACAATTTAATACAATAATTAATACGAACGAGCCTTATCAATTTGGCAGGGATATGATTATAATGGTTAGGCTAGGGTCTTCTACCAGTCCTGCAGCACTATTTTCCTGCCACGTAGTCCACAATTAAACACAACATTGAATAGTTCTGTAGGTTTATTAATAAAATACCACGTACCAATAACATACCAAGAATCTTAAAAGATCCTGGCACGGGCTTTTGTTTGGTTGGTGCATGAGGTGTTGCACATAAATGATCGTGCTTTCTAGGCAGTTAGTTAAGTTGAGAGTTACGTATGTTTCAGACTGCATGTCGTTGCAACATGTTTGAATACTTAAATCCTTGAATCCTCAGATTATCATCATTCATTGCATTTGCATTTACAAAAATGTTTTTAAAAAAGTAGTAGATTGAGGCGCTGTGTTACTTACCCTGAGGTATTTACAACATGCAGTTCTGTATGCTGTAAACGGGAGTTGAACATTATACAGATGCTCAAAAGTACGTATATGATATCGTCGTATTATATATAGTGGGTGGTACTGGAACTGGTACAAAGAATACGGCTCCATTATGTATAAAGCATGCATATCATGTGGGGATGTAGGCTATATAGGCGTAAAAAGAGTGAAGGTCGTATGAGCTGCAGCAGTGTGGGGATGGATCTGAGACTGTTTTCCACAGCTAAAAAGTGACTAGGAAAAGTGGAACTAGATTCAGGATTTTTTAAGAGTCTGATTAGTTGGAAATGAAGATTAGGAATAAGAGCTGGATGGGGATGGATGGATAGACATGTGATATTGTGAAAGTAAAGAATCCTGTGATTAATGTCGGGCTAAGGATGGGATACTAAGGACTGCATACAATGATATTGAAGGGAGCATAGTTCGAATAATTCGGATAAGTAGATGATCTCATTGCTTAAAGTTTAGTACGACGGATGGGATGTTCGGACTTTGGGCTGAACTGAAGCCTTGAGAAGAAGAAACTAAGTGAGTACATGGGAGGTGGAAGGTGTGAGAGTTGATATCATGTTAATGGGAGTCTGTTACTGAATTGTGCATCTGCCTGCACTGCACGAAAAGGGATTGAACGGGAAGGTATTTGGGTGGAATAGATCGGATTTTGGCAGGAAGCCTATTCGGAAATGCGGGGATGCTTCACACTTTCTCCTCTCTCTCCCGTTGGAGAAAATTCATTAGGGCATCCATTCCATAAATATACTTACCTTACCTACCAACTACCAACCTACCTACCAACCTACCTACCTACTGCATGTTTACATAAGGTCGAGATATCGGGGCTCGGAAGTTCGGAGGGACACGGGTAGTTATTCAACATTCGGTTGTCCCTTGTCATTATTGGCTGATTGACTGCGTGGAAATACGACGATGAGCGAGCTCCTTCCTACAAGAAGAAGGATGATGATGATGGTGTGGATAACATAGTTTATATGGCGTGGAGGACTGTAGGAACATAAATTCGGATGACGAGGAAAGGATGATTCCAGAATAATTGAGATTTTTAAATAGTTTAGTGTTATTTGTGATTGTTATCTAGGGTTTGAAGGGGGGGGGAATTACATACACTGTAATTGCTATGACGATGAGAACTTGAGTCGAGAGTCTCACATAGTTGGATTTTGATGTGAATTTGATGGATGGAATAATAAATTAAGAAAAATGGTATGAAATGGTAGGTAGGTAGCTGTAGTAATGGTGGTCGTCGATATGGAAATGGATGCACATGCATTGCGTGAACGATAGGAGGAACTTGTAAAGCAGGCAGAGCTGCCAGTTGAGAATTCGCAAGCTTCCTTGCAGAAATTTGCCAACATAGGAGATAAGTATCGGGTTTTTGCTAACTTGCCTCGACTTGGATTCGCAGTTACGAGGTGACCTTCGTCCTGTGCTGAAGGAGGTTTGCTTCGCTCAACAGGAAAACTCTCAAGCTCATTTATATTTTGGCTTGCTCATCTGTGTGATGTATCAATGGATTTTAAAACTCTTCATCAGAGGAACTTGTAGGTTGTGGTCATCAGTTCTGTACCGACTGGCCCCTTAAGGGAACTTAGGGATCAATCAAAGTCATACGTCGTGGTCCTGATACTCATCCACCGCTTCGATTAAATATTATACGTATACAGTTTTTGTGATATGTTGTGTCTGTGAAACCCTACTAGATACTACTACTATTTACTAAATACAGCTTAGAAATGGAGCTCGAACGACAGTTTTACTTGGATTTTCCATACAATACTGAATTTGACCACTTGCCGGTCAGGTAATGTCCTAAATTACTTTGTTTAATATGGTTAAATAAGTTATATATATCTAAGGAAATACGTCATTCAGGGTTCAGTTACAGATTGATGTGGTGTATAGGGCATGATATAATATGAGATGAGGAATTGTTAGGAATTTCAGAGTTCATCTTTATCTTTATGGCGTAGGTCAGGTTCTTTTTGCCATTTGAAGCGTTGCCGACTTTGTGAATTCGTCACGTTTCGTGCCTTTCAAATCATTTCTTCTGTCAAGCATCAAATTCAAGTGTAACAATGTATCCCAATCCCAACCCGAAGGATTTTTTTCTACCTCTTTTTGCATTGTAAATTGTAAGGTTTTGCAAACTCGTTTTCAACCGAAGTTTTCGGCTGAGGACGGTTAGTTGATGGAGATGGAGTGTAGATGCGGTCTGCTGATCTGAATGTAGCAGGAATTAAAAAAAAAATCGCGAAAAATGTTTAGGAAAAAATTGCATTTAGTTGATGAAACTCTCAAGGTTTTAAAAATGCAGTTTAGAATTATTACGCAGTACAGTATTCCCCTTCCATACCATTCTCTTGTCTAAATGCTGTTTAGAGATTATAAGGATGGCCTCTTTAAATTCTACTTTAATTGTCGATATTTGTCTTGTCATGAGATCGTCTCATGCTTTTTCCAGTAAACCAGTTTCGGAATAGCTGGAAAACTGCCATCCCCTTCCCTGTCGTACTTTCCTTAATTGTCTAAGAGTTTCTTATCTTCGTGATCATAAAGCAATTACTGGTATTACAAGAACCTCCTCAAAACGATCTAATAAGGTCGGTCCAATTATGCATTTATTTTTGGTTTCTAAAATAGGTACGGACGGTGCTGTTGCTCGTTCGCTCCAAATGGATAGCGGTGAATGTGCATGTGCATTTGAGGTCTTGAGTAGCAGCAGCGTTTTTAGGTTAATTTTCAGTCGTTGTTTGTTGCATCCATTTTTGCACGGAATAGGTATCATTTAAGTGGGATTGGTTATTACTGAACTTATTGTCATGCAATGGTTGAAACTTTGAAACTAACTATTATTACTGCAATTTTTATTGTGGATAATGATGCCATCATGTCAGTTTGGAGTACATTAGTTGCCGGCACTTGCAGAACACAGGATAGAACCCTGTATTTTTGTATTTTTATTTCGGCAAGGTTGCCATCAGCGGCTGCTGGCTTACCTGTCGTGTGGTTGTGTTGGTGGTTCTTAAAAATCGATATTCCCTATAGTACAAGACTTGCATGTAAACTGACTGACATGTAATGTTCGTACAATAGTACAAAGTACAATGTACGAGCACTGTAGTTTCCGCTTGCTGGTGATGATGAGAATTTGAGGATATGAAATAGGTGGATAGAAGGACATGGATGAAATGTTATCCGGCATTGGTTGGGGGCTTTTGTAATTCCATATTTTTACGAGTTAGGAACGCAAATGCTTGCAGATTTCTTAAATCTTAGTTTTTTTAGTTTTTTTTTAATTCCAAGAAAGTTTGCCAGGTAAAATTGTGAACCTTAGGATGAATTAGGTAGATCCTTGGATTCTGTTGACTATAAAATAACATTTCTATTTACATTGGCAAGGAATTGAGGTCATGAAATTAAATCGTCGGCGTGACACTGACAACTACCAGTCTGTCGGCGGTAGGGGTAGTAACTTTAAGTACTTTAAGGTTCCGATGAGCAGTGAGGACTGGTTTTTGTGATGTTTTCACAGTGCAGAGAGATGAGACATGAGTTCAGTTTTAAATGAGGTCAGTTAAGATCTCCAGCCTATAGCCATGTAGTGATGTTACCTTGCTGGACTTATCTTTAATTTCTGTAAAGCCTCATTGTCCTATTGTATGTCAATAGAAGTACGATGAGCATTGCGAAACCGCATTGCTGATTCCCAGAGAGTGACCTTCTGGAAGCGTGTGCGGTGCTCCACATGTGTAAATATAGCAAAAATGATTTGACTCTGATCTGCTAGCAGTTAGCAACAACGTCTGTAATTCTGAATATGATTAAGCTTTTCATCCTTATCCAGGAATAGTTAGCTTTATTATGAATCATCATCAGCGTCCATTCACAATTGTATAGTTTGAGATTTTGATTTCCTACATTCTTACAATTGATGTATTTAGCCAATGTTGGTGCTCTATAGTTTGTTGTCAAATATATTACAGCATACTGCAATTTGAAATATTTGTATATATTGCGGTACTTTTGGAAGAACTTGTCCTGGTGATGATTAACGTCTTTTTAAGGGAAATTTATACGGCATTCAGTACCAGTTGGAAGAAGTCTTTTTTATTTTGTTCGGGACTTCCGTATTCTCTTGTCTCTTATCTGTGATAGTTTGTCATGATACCAAGAACGCGAAAAAGAAAGTTAAAAAAAATAGAATTGATCAATTCTGGAGGTTTCAGGAATTAAAGGAGTTACAACGTATCCAGATTTAAGTTGAAACTTTCCTTTGAATCAGCTCATCATTAAAATATGATACAATGATAGATTACAGACACTTTTAACATTAATTGAGAATGGGGCTACTATTACTAATGCTTTGGTCAGTCCCCTGGATATAAGGAAGTTATTTACCTTTGTATGGTATGGTTTGTATTATTTTTTAATTCTAATTATATCTAGTAATATCTAATTGCTCCCCCCCCCACTCAAGATTTGCTCAAGGTGATCCTGATGCATTGTGGTTTGGGGGAACCTTCCCTCATGATAATGGTCAGGGACAAGCTCGGCTGAAGCAAGCATGAAGTGAATTTGAGAAGCACTGACCTAGGATGCCATGAATCTGACGTATTTTCATCTTTGAACACAAATATAAATATCTGAACAGCTCCTGATAGTGAGCCAACTTCTAGAAGAACTTTTAAACTTAAGCATTTCAGTGGTAATTATGGACGACATGCAATATGTACTACACTGTATCTGTTGGAATTGAATTCATTTCTGCAAATACGAAACTTGCTTGGTTGCATTTTTATCCTGTTCAAGGGACTGCTAGGGGCTGTCAAGAATTGCTAAAGGTAAAGTAATCAGTTTCGATCTCTGCTGGCTCTTTGAAGATTCTGTATCATCAAATGAATTTAACAGGAGAGCTCATCTGAGAGGAAGCTAACGTATCCATTTTTCGTCAGCAAGGTAGATAAGAAAATGGCTCTTGGAGAGACCGAGTAGACTGCCTCATTAATATCAACCATCATTTTTAGTTTTACCCTCATTCGTGAAGACTGACAAAGCTCAGAAGGAAATAAATGACATGTATCTGTTTCTGCAGAATAAACACAAAGACGATTGCGAATTATTTATAATAGAAGTTGGCAGAGTGGAATTACGATTTAACGAGCATTGCGAGGGGGAGTTTCTTAGCCTATTCTGACCATATTGATTGCCTGGACGGCTTTATTTGCAAAGAGAATAGGAGGAATGAATTCATTGAATAGCTCCGGAGTTAAAGGAGGAGTTCGAGTTTATAGAAGTTGATGACGGAGAGGAATAGTTCACCATGTTTGATATTAAAGTTTTGGAACTCTAAAGCGATTGCTAGAGTCTGTTATTAAGGCCCAACTTGTCTCGTTCTGAAATATTGATGATACAGTGGTTCTGCTGGCGAGGTCAGAGATCCAATGGTAACTTGCATGAAGGGAAGTTATTTTCACTTGGCCAGGCGTAGCAGTTGAGAAATTGCAGGCGTTTTACCTCAAGATAATCGTTAATGGCAAGGGGGCAACATTAGATGTCGAACCTTATCATGCACTCCAGGGAGTTAGCATTGTCCTCAAACAAGTGGGGTAAATGAATTCCCTAATTTTCGGCAACGGGGGACACATGTATTTTATTTACAATAGCATGTTCACTAGGGGTTTGTTATGTCTTGGAAACCACCGGGACTGGTAAGATCTTCCTGACATGACGGCATGCGAAAAAAAATTCTCTTTACAACAAAATTCTATTAATTTTGTATGAATGGAATTTCCAGATACAACGTTCATCAAAACCTTTAGATGATTTCCCCAACTCCACTGATTAACTATTAAACGGTTGAGATTTAGCTTTCATAGGAGTTCTAATTTTGTTCCTGTGTTGTTACTTGTCATTAAAGCAAGACAGCCATGGCAGGGTAATACAGAAATAATAAAAGTCTGGATTGTCCGTATCGTGTTGACGTGCGGATCAGTGACTCAAAGTTCCCTTAATTTGGGTAATCACTGTAATGCCGTAAGCAAAGGGACAAACTTAAAGGTCGAGGGGCTAATTTTAAAGATGTCATCATCATTCATTCCTTCTAAACCTTGTATTAACTTTCGCCCCCAGTTTTCGATTTGCAAGCTGACGGATCTAGAATGTTGGACATGATGGACAATGCAATGCAATGCCTTCTTTGCGGTAACTAAATTCCATGGCATTACTCTTACAGACCCATCCACAAAATTTCCATGTCAAGGTGTTATTCAGAATCAGATGTTATAGAACTTTGCTCTGGGTGTTTTGTTCAGTCCACATTTATATGTTTTTCTGGTTTTAGGTTTAATTTTAGAGTGGAAATCGTAGTTTGTTTTTCTAAGCTCCTTAACCAGAGAGTATGGATTGGATGAATACAAATAAGTACATAATAAATTTGTAGGTCGTAATTAAAGTAAACAAGAAGACATCTTTCTTGGTGGTGGTAAGAAGATGGGATGATGTGGGTCGGAATTCGAGTACAGCAGTCGATCTCGGTGGTACTAGAAATACGAGCCTATTTCAATGGATTAATATTATATATTTGTAGTTAGTTGTAAATAAAATATCGTATTGCAGAAAAGTTACGATTGTTATTGTTATGGGCTTGGAACAGAGAAGTGACGACTAAGGAAGTTTAATTGCGATAGGATTGCATTGCACTTATGGATCCATCCATATAGAACTACTTAACTTGGCTGAGTGTAGAATTTGTTGTATTTAATATGTATGGACTATGGAGACGTGTGAGAGCCTCAAAATGGTGCTTAAATATAATCTACGAAGCACAGACGGATGAAACATCATGAAACTCCTATCTGCAATTGGAATGCTATGCTCTACTAGTCATGATAATAATATTCACCATATGATGATATTGCTTCGAGGCTTTATCTCAAGCCAACTTTTTTGGATAACAAAATAATGACGTTCGACCTTGCCCATCGCTTTGTGGGGAAGTGGGGACCTGCATAAGTCCTTGCAAATGTTTTACCATATCTTGAATTCATGCAAGCACGGAAATATTTATTATGTGTGTAGTAAATCCCATACAACTAGGTTAGGGCTTTTGGAATGCATATTACACCAGGAATACGTGTCAGTTCCCTGTGCTTGTGTACTGATGCATTTCTTATGCTTGATATTGAGCTGTGCATTTCTTATTATGGAAATGGAATTGGAACCACTTCTCGTTTTTTTCTCATGATGCTATTAGGAATTGATAATTGTGAGGATGCCCTATTTCATATTTACTAGACTGGTCCCTTCTCTCTTATGTACGTCTTACGATTTACTGATAGACGAGTTGATTAACATCAATACATCTTCGAATACATAAACAAGGATCTATAAGATTTGACTTGCAGCAACTGGCCGAAGGACAAGATGGAAATGAAATTACGAAGTGCATTTGTAGGTTGAAAAATATCTCGTTTCTTATTATTATACGTTACTACTTTAGTTAGTAATACTTATCCAAACTGCAAATTGTACGAACTAGTGGGTAAGGTTTTCTCACAGTTTTGGTTCTTGAAAAATTGTACTAATTGCACTTGGCTACATTGGCTAGTTTATGATTCTCAAATGTTTGATTGAAAACAAGTACATATAATATATGTAGAACGATGCATAATTTCTTAATTCGACTCATTGTTGTACATACTATTTTTATTAAGCCTCTCAGTATGATAACGTGTGGTCTTGGCATTTAGTTTTCATATTAATGATTAGTTGATTCATATCGTAATTTGAAATCAGGATCAAGGACCAACATAGGAAATAATGTGGTTATTACCTAATTGTATGGTGCATGGTGAGAACATCCATATGCAACTCATAAGCCACAATTTTAAGTCTTCAAGCATGCATTGGATGGATATGTGCTCAGCGTCATTTAAATGTTTTATTATTAAGTGACTAATTATGTTGATATAGGTCTGTTTCGTGATATCAGAAATTCTATCAATCCAATTCCGAATAAGAGCCTTTCTAAGCTAGAGTTGTTTTCTTCGGTGAATTAAGTACATGAATTGTATGTTGAAATTATGCATGCTCTTCATTTTTAACTGCAGACAAATCTCTCGTGACAGGATATTTGTAAATCAGTTATTCTGAGTACTAGCTAGGGTTCTGACTCAAAAAATAAACTTTGCTTTATATTGTACTGAGTTTTAAGTTTTTGAACTACATTTCTAGGTCATTTTGTTTACAAGAATTCATAGTAAGGAAGACAAAAATGAAGCTGGTTCTGTCGAAATGTGTACATGATAATTGTGACATCGCAATATTGTTTATATAAGTTTAGGTTCAAAATTTGTGGAATTCCAAAACAATAGGGTGTTTAATTTTCTAGCTCCAACTTGAAAATACTAATTGGAGCCAATACTTATGAATGTAGCTGTATTTTGGCTGAATTTTAATTCAGGAAGGCCAATTTTGGGGCCGATAGCACATTAGGTGGTTGATAGGGTTGTCCGATGTTGATGATGCGGAAAACAGTATTTAATAGGAAAAATATGGATTATGATATTCGATCAAAGGCTTGTTCAGCATGGTTTTGTAGAAAATATTTTGACTACATTATGCTTGGTTTAATACAATATTAATGAAACACTTAATTTACTTTTTGCAGCTCAAGTCGACTGATGAGAAATTTAGCGGAGAAGATGAGAAGGGATAAGCTCAATATGTATATCTCGGAACTGTCATCTTTAGTGCCAATTGTGGCGATGGCTACAAAACGGATGGACAAGACGTCAGTTCTAAGGCTCTCTGCCAACTTTCTTCGAATACATTTGAGTAAGTCATTTTGAATTAGGGACACGTTTTTTATGCCTTTTATTTTTTATGATATCGAGTAATATAAAGGCAAAGCTAGTAAAGCAGTCCTTACTAAGGCTATCCCTTGTCTGATTGCTCGATGACCTATGATTAATAGATTGTAAAATATTTATTGCTTGTGACAGATACGGCAATCGACAAAGGTTTGTTTAACCTGATTTGAAGACACTAATTTGACCAATTTTATTTTACCAACAGGTCTAAAACAAAGTAAAAAAGAAAAGCCGATTTGCGCACCCGAAGGTTTAGAAGGGAACTTGTCGACTACCCTTCTGGATGCCATAGAAGGTTTCATGCTGATCGTAACCGCATCAGGAAAAATCGTCTACATTTCCGACAGCGTGGAAAAACTTCTGGGGCACTCACAGTTAGATTTGATGGGCCAGTCACTGTATACGATCTGCCATAATGGTGATCATGAGCTTTTAAGGCACCATCTTCAGCCGTCCAGTCCTTTTGATACTAAAGGTAAGTTGGGGCGGGCTCATAATGACGAATTTTTGGGATTTAATGCAACACTTCATTTTAATAAGACGTTATTTATACCAACAGAAAGTGACTCGAGTGATGGTCTCGACTATGTTCCTCGTTCCCCTTCCTTCTTCGGAGGCCTAAAACCTCCTGAAGATACACTTACAGGCTTAGCATCGGGAGAGAGGAGATCCTTTTACGTCCGCGTGGCAGAACGATCGATGGCTCGCGGTGATCCTGCTCGCCATGTTACAGTTCATCTTATTGGTTATCTTCGTCCTCCTAACAAGAAAGACGCAGCTGCAAAAGCTGCGAAAGGAAAGAAAGGTATTTGTCTATATGTGTTTTTGAAATCCAGGACGCATTTTATTAGAAATTTATTAACCCGAATTTGACGTCTACTTGTAGAATGCTCCTCAACAACCCCAAATGGAGACGAGTCATTACTTGTTTGTGTTGCTCGTCCGTTTCGCAACAAAGGAATTACAGAACTCTCCCTTATGGAAGCTGTACAAGATGAGTATGTGACGAGGCACCTTCCAGACGGAAGAATCATATACTCTGACCATCGAATAGCTTTTGTGGCGGGTTATCTTACTGAGGAAGTAATGGGGTTATCGGCATTCAATTTTATTCATCAAGATGATCTCCCATGGGCAACTGTAGCAAACAAACAAAGTAAATCGCCATATATTTTTTATTTAATAAACCCTCCTGTACGTAATTGATTAGGTATGGATTGCTAACGGTTTTAATCGAATTTTAGTGTTCAGCAGCGTTGAAGGGCAAGGTTACAGTGTCTATAGATTGAGATCTAAAACTGGGGCCCTGATTTATCTGAGAACAAGGGGATTTTTGGAATTTAATAAGACGACGCAAAAAGTGGAGACGTTTGTATGTATCAATACATTGTTGACGTAAGTTCAAAGTTTAAATTGGTTATTCTGCATTGCATATATGTATTAAGTTTCAATTTATTTACTTGTTTATCGGAAATAAATATAGGACGGACGAGGGGGACAAGGAGTTAGAAAAAGAACGGGAACGAATAACTCCGTTCATTACATTTCAACAAGTAACTACAACCACAAGTACAAATTTGACCTCCATTGCGGGTAATGCTGCTCAATCTTCAACTCAGAGCTCGTCAAAGAATGCTCTTCAAAATCTCCACTCCGTTGTTCCAATTACAACCACAATCGTTACGTCAGTAACCATGAAGCACCGGAAAGAAAACCCTTCCTTACTGTCAGGAGCTCTTTCAACTCCTGCCATTGCTGCTAGTGCTACCAGTGGAAGTGAAGTTGTTGAAATTTCATCAGAACAATCTGGCAGCAGTGAATCCATCATGTCCCCGGTCTCAGTCTCCACTGTTCCTATCGAATTATGTGTCAACGGAGAAAGCAGAAAAATTGTTAATCAGAATTCTTTGACAGTGGAGGGTATCACCTCGATCTCTCCCCCGCCATCAACCTCGTCTACTCTTAGCATAAACGACTTGACAGAATCATTCATGGACCATAACGGGCAAAACATTATTCAGATATCGCCAACGTCAACAATTCTGACAAGTACAAGTAGACTTACGGAAAGCCATGTTGTTGGGACTCCTGGGGTCTTGCTCCCAAGACTGAAACGCTCATTCGCGGAAGTAGAGGACCTGGTGGTCAGTGCCAAACGGCCCATTGTCCCTGCTGCCTTCATTTCTTCTTACTCCCCCATGCACCATTCACCTCATCTTGGATCAAAATGGGGGGCAGAGACAACCACCACTATCATTTTCGACCAGCACAATAACAACGGCTAGCAATGTACCCTCGTCAAGAGCTATCCTATTTTATCTCCTTTTTAATAGCCAGTTGTTGTTTTACGATAAGATCGTATAAGAACATATGTTAACGTCTATGGGATCGACTCAGTTCAGTAGCTGTTTGGGGGCGTAAGCCGAAACATTGGACAGATCAGATAAATAGAACAATACTTTCGAACTACTGTCATTTCATTGTAATGCTTTTTAAAGAAGAATCCAATATGTTTTAATTTCAACCCCGTCCCTTAGGTGCGAGAAGACAATCAGTCAATTGTTGAAGTATGCTTTTATAGAACCTAAGGACAATTTTATGAGAAATTTTAGATGTCGGCTAAATCGGCTTCGGTACAGCTATTGAACTGATTCTGGTCGAGTTATATAAGATGTTCAATTGTGGCAAGCTTTCAAGCTTTTTTAAGAATTTCTGTTGTGAGACTTCTATGTTTACTTTGGCGTGAATGTGAAGAATGGAATGTATTAGTTGTTTATGATGGACGCAAATGCAACTTGGTGATGACGTATTTAAGAGCAGAGCATATGAATAGATTGCAGTGGCTGATTAACTGTGTACAAATCTCGCAGTAAATGGTAGTTGACAGAATAGTGTTAATATTAAGCTCAAAGAGTTTATCAGAAATTTAACAGTGATTTCTTTTCTTGGTCGTCTAGTTTAAGTGAGTAAATACCTACAAGACTGATATAATTAAATTACTAGGCAAATGTTAATTTTTTCTCGGATTATGGATTAAGATCACATCTAAAGGTTAATGTTGATAACGAATATTGAATATTTTTAAGACTGAGGCGAGAGACAGTTGATTGAATGTAAATCATCGTGTAATTCCTGACCAAATCAGTAGTTACGCGTAAGGAAAGGGGCTGCTTAGGATTTAAAGGTCATCAGTCAGGAATTCATAAGTATAAGAAATGCCCAATTATATGATACGTGTGCCGGGTCATCCTCCTCGGCAAAGATGGCCGACGTGGGATCAAGTCAACTGTATTCGAAATCTGGATATATGAAAACCTGACTGATTGAGATGATCGACGCTAACCAACCCCCCAGGTTTATACCAAGAGATGACCCCAAACCAGTTTCATCACCTGCTGTATCGTAATTTATCTACTGTTGGAAGTGCATAGATGAATGAAGTGAAGTGCAATGGAATTAAGGCTGACAGATTATATTTAAAATCCCGTAACGGACTATCGTTTTTGTCGTGCATTTTGGTGAGAGGTTAATTTTTCAAACTGAAGTTTGACCAGCAGATTTCTCTTACTAATTACTTAAAGCGTTCGCTTTACTTCATATTATGTATGAATGTTGGAGTGAATAGAGAAATGTATGCGGTCGTGTGGATTTCAATTAAATTAGGAAGTTCATTAACACGGTATCTCATCCTTTGTAATCTCATTTATTTATTCTGAGCATTTACACCATAATTCATCACTGCATCTCTCATACAAAGCGGCAAGAAATCTGGGACATCTTTATGCAACTCTATTTCGATATAAAATATTATAACATCACAAAACGAATAACTTGAGGCTTATCGTAAACTTCTGATTATCACTTTTTCAGAAGTCGTTAGTCCGGTCAAGACATTTTAAATATTTTCCAAAATAAATTACCAGGAAAAACTCCAAAATGGGCAAAATAGTAGGCAAAAAATAAGAACCTTCTACACCTATCCTTATAGTTTCAATGGTCATCCTGCAAATCCTCATGGACCTGCCTAGTAGTGATTAGTGCCTAAATAACCCACAAATAACATCAACACTATCCCCTAACCCTCTTCATTAATTACAGGTTGCTTTCTTAGGTTTGATGCTTTTACTGATTTGAGCTGATGACTCAGAAATCCTGGGCTTCCCATTTCTTTAACGTGCGACTGAAAAAGTTTGCAACATTTTTATCGAGTACGATAGCAATCTCAAAGACAATGGTTAGAATCGTGAACTGGAATTTCTATAACTTTTACTACGGTCAACGGTATAAATAATGACTTTCCAAAGGTGTCATCAGGCTTTGTAGATACATTATGTCTGTTCTATGGCTTACGGCGTAATGTAGAAAATATGCCCATTTCATTTAATGATTTATATCATTAGGATGTCAGCAATGATGTGAATCTAACTTTAAGAAATTTCAAGTGAATATATGTTAATAACCCCAAAAATACACGAATTTAATGAAAATCATTTACAGAATACACACAATATAAAGCAGACTGGGTATCATAAAGTCTTCAATTATATAAAATTACGACAGTAAACTTATGTAGTAACCTCGTTGATAGCACTTTTTACACGATTAAACAATAGTGCAGAAAAATTTGAATTGTGTTATTTTGGATTATATTGATACATATTTCCTTTCCATTATTGTGATGATTATTTTATTACAAGACAGTTGCCTAAAGTGATGACGATAAAGTAACAATGGAGGGTGTAAGTTTCTCCCGCATAATTAGGCATAAGTTAACAAAGAGGGCTCCTTAATGTATTCAAACGAATAACATTCTTATTATATACAGTAATTTTAAAAATAACTTCTTAGCGAAGATGGATTAATAATATTTGATCCGTTCATTCATCTGAATTTAAACGTACTCCGATCGTAATTAAATACCCTAACTAATTAGATTTTTAGCCGAAGCAACAACGCAATCATTTAAGACATCGTTCGAAGTAGATGGTTCCAACGTAGCCTCCCCGCATAGCCTTAGTTACATTAGTTTCGAATAAACGACGATTAGATTGAAGTACATCCGCTGCTTCCTTGTTTAATGGATCCTCAGGATTGGGCTCCTGATTAAAAAAAACATTACAAGTTATTTTTGAAACCTGTTTAATCCCACCCCAATTAATCTTAAACTCTCTTAATAAAGCGACATACCAGGAAAAGGTACTGGAGTCCATACACGATGGAGTTTATTGTAAGGACGGGCTTCCAGTCTTCTCTGAGGATATTTAGACACACATTTCCTTCCAAGTCAATATTGGGATGATACACTTGAGTTTCGCATTTAACTTTGGGTGGTTCGTGCGGGTAGTTCTGTCCGACCTTAAAGTTAAAGATGAATCGCCCTCCCTTGTAAAACCCTTCGTCTGGACAAATAAGCAACTTGAAGTTTAATAGGTCATCCGGATCCGAAAACTCTGTTGAGCACGTCTTCGGAAGGTTCAGTTCATTTACATCTACACATGTTCAAAGTTCCAAGCATTAATTACTTTTTTTAAATGTAACATCAATGAAAGAAGTAAGTATTTACGCCAATACAAACATTCAATAGAAAGTCCCTTCGTACCCTTCATCACTCTTAACTGTGCAGGTGATGACTTTCTCTGACTGGAAGACGAAGAGGTAGATACGGCCTCCCCATCCTTCTTCTGCTGCTTCAGTGAGAACAACTTGATCATTCTGTCGCCTTTATCCAACACAGCTTCAAATCAAACTATTCTCGAACTTTGAACTCCAAATCCCTCCCTTGGTTGATACAGATTACGGAAACAAATTTCTGATGAACAGGAAACTCGAAAGCTAAAAATCAGTCTTTGATCTCGTTCGACTCAATTCAAAAATCCGCCCTAAAACAACCAACAAAACCGAATTCAAACCTTAGCCCACCTTACCAGCCTCTTAGATAATGATAAATGTCAATTGTTTCAACAATCAATATTTACATAACTCTTCATTCAACTATTCAACAACTATAATACAGAACGAGCTTACTAGCATATTTATAACGTAGCAAAACTACGAAACCCAACAAACCAACCAATGAAAACGTCAAAAATCACTTCTTTTAACGGGAAACATAACATAGATAACTCATCGACAATTCACCATTGCTACGAAAGGAACAACACAAAAATGAACGACAATGTGTAATGTCAACAATTAAAAAAATCAGTTTTGAAAGAAAAACCTCGATTTCCTATTTCCAAACCACAATCCTTGCCTCAAACCCAAGAAAACTTGTAATTTTTCCAAACTCTCAAAAACCAAAACAGAGAAGAACAAAACTTACATGAAATTTTCCGAGGTCATAAGAGGTCACTTCGTTTTCACTTCCCAAACTTCATACGAATTTAGACTTTCTTCCAAGTGACGTTTCGGAGTTGACACCGACCAGACGGAGGAAAGGAAGCTCTGTGGATTGGGAATATATTTACCTCAATTATTGGGAATCTGTTCCCGAAAATCTCTGAAAATTTGGGATAAAGTTTACGAACAGCAGGAGGAGAAAACTGGGAGAAGAGCTGAACTGATTTCTCATGAATTTTCTCGACCTATTTTTGCTTCGAGAAAGAGCGGAATTTCCGCACGCACTCTTCTGTCTCTCCTCTGTCAAGTCAAGACAAGAGGTCGGGTTGGATTGGACGGGATGGCTAGGGGGCACCTCAATCTTCATTTTCCCCACACCGGCAATTTCACTTTCTCCAAGTTTCAAGTAAACTTTCTCCACCACTCTGCTGTCCCTAACTGGGAAACTGGGAACCGGGGCTGATCTTTGATGCAAACTTTCGGTGACTTCATCGACGTACAGATATACTGGTCGATAAGTACTCGTAGTGTTTAGTGCTCGGTAAGTTTTTCCTTCTGAACCTCGTAATGAGGAGTTTGTGACTGTAGATATATTTTTTTTTTTTTGTGTTGCACATGTTTATTAGTTCTTACATGTGTATGTCATTGTAATAAAATTTGTATTTGTAAACAAACACGGTAATGTTTGATATTTGATAAAGTGATGGGATTTTTAGTTAAGTATTTGGTAAATTTTTTATTTTTGGTTTTCAGGTACGTTGAGGAGGCTGGAGGTAGCGGAGGTGTTAATTATAATTGTAGGTGAGGGGAAGTATCTCTCATCCTTTGTTGGTGGTTGACGTTTGGCCGAAGGTCTTTCATCATTTGAGTTGTTATCAGCTGATCGAAAGTGTCCTAAGAATTTGGGTCTGCCCTTATCTGCAGTGTGAGCGGTAGGAAGCAGAAAGGATCTAGTCTAACTGTAAGTTGTTATCATACATAACCATTTTACAATCAAGGATGGAATGGATTTATTGATAATGTTTGTATTGGGAATTGAATGAGAATGGACAATCTTATTTTGTTTACAAAGATGTTCAGAAACTTTGTACTCAGCCTGAGGCTTGGAGGGATGTCTGTGGATTCCATAAACTTCACTGGTCTTCGCAGTATTTCCACAAACCATGCCAACTGTATGCCTTACGAAGTTAGACGTGGTCCTAAAAACTGGCTGAATTATAATAAACTAGTGTATCCTCCTCAAGAAATCGGAGATAAGCCCCGACCTTCCGTAAGTCATTTGTTTTCTGCGGATATAAAGTACACATTTTACTATTAGCGTTCTGGGTTTGGAATTTGTTTGAGTTATTTATGATGTCATCTTTTTGTTATTGATTATAGTACGTGTGCCACATGAAAGTAAATCTAAGGTATGCTCAAGAGAAGATGTGGTGGGTTTCCTCTATGATAAGAGGAATGTCCATTGATGAGGCCATTCGTCAGTTGGATTATGTGAACAAGAAGGGAGCCGGCTTTGTGAAAGTAGCTCTGCTGGAAGCGCAAGAATTGGCTGTTCAAAAACACAATGTAGAATTCAGAAGTAATCTTTGGGTTGGTAAGTGTCACCTTTCCTCCCTATGTGCTAGTTAACTTAAGGTGCTGCATTTGGATAATCACTTAAATATTTTACACTACGTTATTAACTTAGTGAATATTTCATGTTCTTATGATTTCTTTTATTAAGTTAGGACGTATGAGTTTTAGAAAATTATAATGAAGAAAGGCTTAGAAAGCATATTATTAAGCATTAGCCAACAAGAACGAAAGTGCTCGTTGGATGCTCAGAAGCTAAAGTTGTCCCTTCTAAAGTACATCCGGTGGTGGACTTCAACCTACAACTTTTTCAATGAATAAATTATAAAGTCTTGTTTTGATGCAAGGTTGATTCAGTTGAATGGTGAAATAGTATGAGGCATACGGTTCCCTAGTGTGATTAGAATGTGGTGGATTTGCATCATTCATCACTCAAGTCTTAGCGTTTGAACAATATACTTTTGTAGTTCCTACAATATCCGACGACTAGGGAATCGCAGGAAGGAAACTACGCAAGAAAATAGTATAAACTTTTCCTGAACTTTTTTCAAGTTAATAGAACACTTTAGTCATAGTACCTACATTATTGTAGACCTCTCGTTTTATACGTTTTGATTAATTTCTTTCAGCGGAGTCCTTCGCTGGCAGAGGATTCGTAATGAAGGGGATCCGTCGTCATGCCCGCCGTCGAATCGGTATCGTTGAATACAAACATTGTAACTACTTTGTCCGGCTGGAAGAAGGAACCCCTCCTGAGCATTACTATGAGCCTAACCCTGATGCTCCCACATTACTGCAGCGGTGGATTGAGGATAGAAGATCTCAGCGTGTCTGGAGCTCATTGTAATCGCTTACATTTAGTAATGGCTGTGTAGACCGTTTCTTATCAAAGTATCTTATTCTTACTCTTGGTCATTGTATTTAATGGTCTTTATTATTATTGTTTATTAAATTGTCTTGATAGCTTGATGATACACAAAGTAATGTTCTAGAACTGAAGATTGAGTTAGCAATTGAATACAATTATTTCTAATGAGTATACTGGCACAATTTTGGTACAAGCGGTTTCTAAATTTGAAGCACAGGATTTTGATTATTCGTTTCAGTTTTTAACTCTTAATCACAACTGACCACTAATGGTCCTTTATGAATTTTAGATTCGCTCTGACTTTTATTCTAGCATTACATCCTACAATATCAACAATTACATCTTCCGTCCAAACAAATCTTGTAACATCAATAGCTACCAATGCGAATGTATGATGTTCTCGTATCCTTACTATTGGGATAAATAATGTTTTACTTTTGTAAGCATGTTGTTGAGTTTATGATCTACATAAACTATCGTAAAATCTAGCACAAGGCATACAATTTTTTATTAGCTTTCTCAATTGAAGCACCTTAGAAGTGAAAGCAGGAGAAATATCTCATCTTCAATCCTAACAACTGTAGTCATCCTTCCTATTCCTCATCTATGTAAACGTTCTTGTACAATTTTCTAAATTATTATTTTTGATATCTTTGGCAATTGGCAAGCAATATAGAAAGCTGGGTGTTGCTGTATTTTGTACCACGTGTTCCGCATAAGTATAATTTTACTTGTAAGTCATAAGGCTGATTTTTTTGTGTATTACTTGAGATTCGAGATAATATTCATCGACCAAGAGGCCATTTCTTCTAGTATTCTAGATTTGTTAATGTATATTTTGAGTTTCAGAAACAAAAGCTAAACTGCAAGTCTCCAGCCTAAATTCTAAGCAATCTAAGTGAATTGTTTTCAAATTAGTAGTGAATTGAATGCATACAACCTAATTAATCGCTCTGGTAAAGTATGGACGAGAAAGCACCCTCGGATATATTTGTACCCTCTCAATAATATTCATCTGTAAGTCTCAGGATCTACTAATGAGAGCGTATGTATGTACATTATACGGATTTTCTTTTGTGTCTTAAAAAGTCCGTCAAGCATATGCACTTTAAAATGCAAACAATGAACAATTTCATAGAAATGTTGCCATTGTTGCCACTCGGAGAAGTTATTGGACATACTGATGGGGTAAATGAGTGGATTGGTTGTAAATGTGTGAAACTTTTGAGCTTTATTCGTTCCTCCTGAGGAGATTTCAAAAAATTGATCACAAAAAGTACAAAGTCTCCTGAGGAGGAAGGAGTTAAGTACGAAAGTTTGACACATTTACAAATCAATCCATCCGTGTTTGTATAACGAGTAATGGGAAATTTAATTTAAGGATTGTGTGATTGGAATTGGAATTGGCGATTTGCTCCAAAGTTCTGGCTAAATATTTTCTCCAGATGCTAAATACTAAATGCTTAGGCACCTAATTTTCCCTGTCCTACTTTCACTATAATATAGTATTGTTTTTGTCCATTGACGTAAATTGTAGGAAGCCAGAGTTGATGAATGAAGGCTTATTCTAATGGAGGCATTTAGTGATGCATACAATGTCAATAACTGTGACCCAGTCGACCCGAGACAACCAGGAAGGTCAGGACTATCAAAGATGGGTAGACAATTGCATAGGGCTCTCCCGAGTTACACAAGTTTGAATGACATTCGCACACATTGAGATACTCAGCCTTCCCTTCAGAAGCAAAGCAGTTGTCTTCCTTCAGCATCCCTTGCCTTGAGTTGATATTCCGGCAGTTTCGTCGGAAATGAATGATATCTGAAACAGAAATTCAAGAGCAATGTTAACAGGCACTTGCAGAAAGGAGTTGGCAGGTCAGGCCTAAAATCCTTGTCATGGTTATCACGTTTTAAAAGGAGGGGACTTATGCTAACAGTTTAAGATTTTAAGGCAATACCTTCGTTCTTTGAATGCCTGTAGGTAACGGCTTCGCATCCTCCAGTGGTGCAATTGACAGTTGAAGCATACTCTGGTCGAAAGTTGTAGTGGGTACAAGTGTCCGTCAAATTAAGATCTGTGTTTGGTTTTTGCCAAGAGCACACATAGCATTGCACGACTGGCACCACATCATCCCCCTTGACAAATGTAAAGAGGACAACGAGACTGACGAGGGCTGCTACGTTTAAGCCTCTCAGTCCTCTGATGAACTCCATGTTTTTATAACTTAATTCCCAGAGTAAAATTAAACTTGTGTATAAAAGTTTTAATTTGAAGCAATTCCTTCCGCAGAGAAGGTTTGTTTAGTCGTCTGGTTTAGTCAGCAGTTGAAGTACGTAAGTCAGGGCGACGAGTGCTGTAATATGAAAAGTATCGATCCAAAGACGA
Source organism: Desoria olivacea (assembly GCA_034695115.1). Classification (NCBI taxonomy): domain Eukaryota; kingdom Metazoa; phylum Arthropoda; class Collembola; order Entomobryomorpha; family Isotomidae; genus Desoria; species Desoria olivacea. Next base: position 30,254 of record JAQFZA010000105.1, read on the forward strand.
AACCAAGGGAAAGAATTCTAGTCGAAATGCGTGGATGATGCTGCGTATAGTTGGGTCATTGGGAGTTGGGATTCCAGTCCAGTTTATTTAGATTGACATGTTGGCATGAGAAAGAGCAATTTAGTACCAGAGTAAGTAAGCTTAATTTTATAACGGGGGATATAGATCTCGTATGCTTTTTCAAAAGAATGGTTCAATTATTGAACCAGATCCAATTCATATTTTTATAGACGCGATTAATACCAGGAATCGTACTTATAGGATGAAGGAATTCTCATGAGCTTCCATTGTATGATGTCATTGCAAAAATGGTTATGGACGTAAGGTTTAGATGCACAATATGAATATAATTGTGGAACACAATATGGAGAACTATGAGAGATGAGTTTACATGAGGGCTGACTTGTAAAAGTCCATCAGTATTCCAGCTTCAGATTGAGTAGACGAGATGAAAGAATTGAAAGATGCAGAGGCAGAAAAAATAAGAGACGAAAGCTATGTAATATATTAAATGAAATCTCTTGTCAAATTCCATTAGGAGCTCGGCATATATAGATGATGGCTTAGTTTCCATCCAGAGATCCATACCTGTGGCTTAGCTCGAGCGTCCTACATCCTCCAACCGGATTCTCCAACGAAGTAGAAAAATAGACAAGGATGTACACAACTGTGAGTATAGGTGTGTACATGTGCATTTAGCATTAGAATAGAAGAGGTAGAAATTTAGCCTTAGAAAGTGGCAGTTGCGGATGGAGGTATTGATGAGAGGAGGTGAAAGGCAGGTAAGGGGGAAGTGGAAGGAATACTGGACTCCTTGGGGAAATCATTCCTCCCTAATGACTTGTTTACTTTCCATTTGAAGTCATATTTGTGTAAAAGAATGAGTTGGTGGACAGGAGCTCAGGATGTTAGGAAGTTAGGAAGTTAGTATGAATGTTAGCCTCAAAAATCAAACACGAGGTAAACGCAGCGTTTGCATCGCTGAGGGACCACCAACAAAATACTAAATATTGGATTCTTTATTACTTTAACTCTATCTATTCCAATTCCAAGTAAACAAGTAAACTCTGGATGAGAAGGATGATGACGGTAGAAGCTTTCCCATTTCATTATTTCTACAAGCTACATATAATAGTTTGGGTACATACCTTCATACGTGTACGCGTAATGCTCGAGATCGGATGACGTCTATCGTCTATATTATAGTACGGATATATGCATGTGCTTTAATACGAACCTAATCAAGACTAGAATTGTAAAGCTTCCTTTTTCTAATAATCTATTATCCTAACTGATTTATGGATAACGGCCCACAGGATTTAATTTTGTAACAATGTCTCATGCACAAGTCCGAACCTATATGTAGATTCGCCAATTGAATGTGAATAGAGAGAGAGAGAGACGGTGGAGATGATTTTAGGAAGTAGCAGAACTGTAAAGACTGAATATTGCCTAATGCTTACATATGAACAACTAATGGATTTTTTTTTAAATGTAGTCCTTTAAACCAGCGGTAGCATTTTCTCTGAAGTCGCTCTTATCTAAATTCTACGTGAGAGTCAGAAAAAAAGGAAACCAAGGACAGAAGTATCATTTTGGAACAGAAAGTATAGAAAAAAACTTCATCTATTCTGTTATAGCATTTTGTATGTATTGACTAGGACTTTTCATCTACTGGCTACTGAATTAATAATAAGTACAAGGCTATAAGATAAAAAGTATGAGAGAGGAACCGAATAATTAATTAGGATGAAGAAGAACAATAAATTTTGATAGTATCAATCGATCAGGAACTACAAAGAGAGGGGGGTTCTCTAAGGTAATTATATTCGTAAGTTTCATAGGGACATTCGGGGATGAAGTTGGTTCAATCGATGAGGGCTGCTGCTTTGTCTCGTTATTTCCTGCCCGGTGTCATGTCGCTGCCCAGGTACATCCCTTCATGGATGGCATCCAACGTGTCCTTGTAGTCACAGGAGTGTGACAGTCCCGCATTCAGCCTGCAAGTCCTCTTTGCCCTGTGACCAGTCAAATAATTTATATTCTGAATTAGGAAGGACAAATGTTTAAATATATTCCCCCTCATGTATCTCCCCTAATTGATCATCTTGCTTGGCATGAGAAACTCTTTTTGTCTCAACCACTCTACCATCCTATCATTCATCATCCAAACAAATCCCATAGCCCTGTCCGATACAAAGCCACAACATTGCAAATGTTTCAAGTTTCAAGATTAAATCTATGTGGATTTAAGGCTTTCTCCCTTGTGAATGTTCATCTCCAGGCTGGGTACAAGAGGCTCGTTGATCATTTAAGCTGTCGGTACCTTCAGTTTCAGTTAGAGAAAGCTTTGAAGCTTTGATCTTATCATTGGATACTTTCTTAGTGTCACGGAATTTTGTACTTTTTATTTTAGATAGTTGAACTAGTAACAGGAATAGAGATCCTATCGGCCTTATAGCTTCAGGTGTACTTGTCAACTGTCTTTCTCTCTGTGTCTCCTTGGAAGAGGGTAATTAATCTGTATTCTGTGTGGGACACAAATCCATCATTTAGCTCAGAGCTTCTTTCTAAACTTATTTTGAAGGTGTGGGAGTCATGAGATCCTATTCATAAGATATTCCTAAGATGCTAGACATTTTACATGAATGGTGGACTGAATACGGGGAGTTATTTGGAAGTGCCAAAACACGTAACAAATTGTATCAAGTATGCGGGACTTTCACTACTCTCACCTTTTGTGCAAAGGGAACCAGCGGCCTACTAATTAATAACCAGTTGCTACAAGAGTCTTAGGGAAGCAATTGTTTACCGCAACTGATAGCAATCCTCCTATTTCTTTATATTATGCAAATGAATGCGAATCTGTTCGTGAATAAAATGGTAAAACGACGGGGCTGGACGAAGGGTAAACGTGAAGTATAAAGGACTGATTCCTTTTGAACTGCTTACACTTACAAGCCTAAGGGCCACTGCAATGCAGCCCACACCGATTTGTGTTTCATAAAATTACAACTGCATGGAAAAGCACCTAAAAAATTAATTATGTATGATATACCTATATATTGCTTTCTTTTCATAGTGATACCATTTAATGATTATAGTGTAAAAGTTCAGTTGTGAAAACTGGTTGTTTTGCAACAGCGTCAACGGAGCCGTCATTTCCAAGCCTTTGAAACAGATAGATAGTTACTGTTACCAGTTACCATCAACTATAGGATGGATGGACAGACGAGTCGCACATTAGGCTAGAAACTTTCTCTAGTGGGGCAAGTCTAATACTTCGTCCCTTTGTGTTTGGATTTCAGATGGAACATTATTTTCCTGAAAACTGTCAGTCCTTTTCTATAAACTACTTTGTAACTGTGGACAAGCTTTTGATGTTTGAAGTTGGGCTTTTCGATGAATTCGACATGAGAAATATTTATTTTTGTCGTTTTTCTCATGATTGAAATTGCAATGTGGATTTCAAAGGTTACGTAGCATGAGTTAATGCACATTCAATATTTGGTTGGCATGCTGTTGTGGGCTGTCTTTACCGTAGTAGGCAACTATTGACTGTATCTCTAGGACGAATGATTCGACCCATAACAGGTTGGATACTTGAAGGTGAGTTAACAAGACTCAACAGTCAACAATATTTTGTGAAAATTGTTTGAGATGAAAGATTGCTAACTGAGTTCTATAAAACCTCATTCGGCCAAGTATATTTATTGAAGCACAGTGTAAGACGGATGAATAAACGATTTCTTCTCGTCCCAATATGCCATGCTTTTTGATACGATAACACTTCTTCTGTTTGTGGCAGGAGGGAAATGATTATTAACGCATGAACCCTTCACCTCTTCTATCCAACTGTCACCTTGAATCTGTCCATGTGTCCTTTTGACACTTCTAACCTTCCAAACCGTTTTCATTCGAGTCTAATGACTGTCTTTTTGTACGACTGACTTGACACGTTGACAAATGTACGCAATTCAGCGGGCCGAAGCGTAGGAAGTTAAAGAACCGATGATAGTTTTTATACACACATCATTAGTTTCCTTATTTCATATTTCCATCATAACAGGCTGAAAAAAGTGTGTTTGATTTGAAATGTTTAGCGAAATTAGGTTACTTACTTTGCTCGAGCGTTTGGAAGGGATCCAATGTTTTGCAGCCACGAAAGTAAGTACAGCTTCATCCTGTATGTACACAAAGTAGAAAGTTTCAGAGACCAGGCGTATTAATAAGCAATTTGTACACACTCTTTATTGAGGATAGAGTAAACTTATGTTTTGATTATATACTTGGTTTTATTAAGGACTTAAAAGACCTATATACGGTCTTTGGCGTTTTGCATATTAAAGCTTTGCACCATGGGGTACCTTCAGTTTTTAGTGACTTTCAGATTCTGGAGGACATACCATCAGTCGAGGACAGGTATTGAATCTTTTGAAGTGAATGTCAAGCAAACGTCTTAAATATTGGATTTCTATTCGTAATATGTAATCTTGACTCTAATATACAAGACCAGAATATACCCAAAACACTTTTGAAGTGGCAACGAGTAATTTTCTCCAATTAGTTCACGTTCTTTTTTTCCATACCCAAGTAAACATAAAAGCTAAAAATTCTCCTTGAAATAAATTGTTCATAAGGAATCCTCAGATGGTCAAAATTATCGCCAGTGGCTTTATTGAAATGTGAACATTGAAACCACATCCATCATCGCTTGAAATATGTCCTTTAACCATAAGATATGCTCCAGCGACATTTAACTTCCCACAACTAACTATTCATCGGTGAATCAAAAAACATGAAACGGAATACAGCAATGACTTACAAAGCAATCTTCACTGGAGTTCTTTGAACAGGAAGTTTCAATGCCTTAATTTTCAAATAAAATAGATGCTTTCAAAGGTTAAAAGTCAAAAGCCCTTCGCCTCTTCCGTATTTCTAACCCAAAAAACTTATAATTTCAGGTGATTTTGTCTGCTGACTGTCTCAACCAAGAGAAAGCCGACGAGGTAACCGGTTTTTTAAATAACAATATCATTGGGTTAAGGAACCAATTCACATTGAAAGCGGAAACGTAAAGAATCATGGACGTAATTGGTCGATCTTCTTGTACAAAAGGGGCTATATACTCAGAACAAAATCACTCGGGGCAAAATTGGTTTCGGTCTTTTTGCTGTATTCCATAATATTCTGTGGATTTATATTGCTATTCATGAATATGTATGTCCTGTGTTTTGTAAATGTCAACCCTCATAATTCTCCACAAGATATGCAGATGACACACGGACGTAACATCTATGTAAGATTTCCCGCAAGTGAAAGCGGATGATAAGCTTATATAGTTTATCAATGACGTAGGACACAGGGAAAGGGACTAATTGCAGTTTGAATGCGTATAGGTACTTACACATAAGTATCAGCATAGGAGACGAGGATAGGAAAAATTCAAGGTATAAGTGGATCTATCTAAGGCCTTCGAATTTCTAGAATCTCTTCATATGTAGGGGGAAGATTTCTAGGGAAAGTGATCTAACCCTGTTATTTACCTATTTGTACTATCTTCATTCAAGGACTGAATCCAAGTTTAATAAAGCAGACGGGACAAGAGTCGTCGGATAAAAGTTGGGGAGAGGTACCCTGAAGAGAAAGTTAATCTCATTGGATTTCCACCTAATCCTTGCCGAAAACTACGAGTCTTTTTCCCCCATTTATGATACATCCAAATCTCTTCTACCTCTACAATCTACTCATCTACTGGCCTTGTCATTTGCTAACTCGTCTCCATTCTCTTCAATCTCTTTTCAACGTATTCCTCAATTTCTACCTTACCTGCTTAGCAAGCAGGAGATGACATATAGGAACATCCTGGTTGAATTATTCTCTAATCATAATCATTTCATCATGGCTTCTCATGACCAGTTTGTCTTAGAATCTTTGGTTTGGATCAAAATTGTAATTGAATCGAATCTATGAGATTTTGTGACTGAGTTGTTTAAGTTATACTCACGTTGAAGTAATTTGACTTTTGAGGTTATAGGTTTTTTTTTCAATTATCAAGAATCCCATTTCTAAATGATACAATTCAATAAAACACTATTCATGTAACTAACAAAACCAGGCGAGAGATGATTCAATTTGCAAATGAGAAGGTGTCCTTTCGAAGGAAATTCTTATGACGTAAAGATATCCATTAGGTAGATCAAAAAAGCTTAAATGTTTGTATCCTTAATTGTTTTATTTAGTTACTGTTAAGATCAGCCGGTTAGACTGGGGTAACTAAATTAGAAAATAAAATGCAGAACACCGGTAACTCAGTTAACTGCAATTTGCCGATAACATATTCAAATCTATCCAGTTTCTAAACACTAAGACTCGGAAAATAGTTTGCATAAGCTAAGCGAGATAAAATGTTAAATTAAACCAAAATAATCTGCAAATTAAGTAAGTGAATCGCTTAAAATTAGAGAAAAAACCTTTTTTTTTTAAAAAAAACCTTGAGCATCTTCCGAATAAAATATACACAGATTGAAGTTTGTTCAAAAGCTGTTAAGCTTGTCGTAAAAACCGACGTATTAAAAGTTAAAACAGTTCCTAGTGAATTGGATAGGGATGATTTATTAAGAATAATAAAATGTGGCTTATTTCGCTTGTGTATTACCGCGAATTGCAACAATTGTTTCTCTGAATAGCATCTGCATATTAGTAATTTGATTTAAATTCAACTAACTTCAACTTGTACCAATTTTTTCAAACGATTTCACAGCCTTTAGATAAACACTTACAATTTGCAATGGAATCTTACTTTCACCCCAAAGAGAGTTAGCCGTGAATATAAGGACATACAATTATGTAGGAGCCTCGCATTTCCTGAAAAGATTACACGACAAAAGTAGCTTGTCGTACAACCCTCCTCGGATTCCGAGTCAAGTAAATGCAAGGGCATTTCTGAAGTGTCTGAAGCAGGAATTCATAAATGCAGACCGCACGAGATGAGATCGGTTTCAACTTTTCAAGGCTCCCTGGGGTAATCGCTTCATTTATAATAGACGGGCACTTTCGCTCTCAAAGAGAAAGTAGCAGCTCGAATGCTTAATTTAAACAAGCCTCACCTGTAGCTTCCACGACAAAAACTAACATCTCATAAACCTTATTGTCATAATATGATGAGAGTCCCACTGATGAGCCAACTCCTCGAACATGATAACATGAGAATCCGAGGCTCAGTTTTCATCTAAACAGGAATTTTCTACATCCATACATAAATCTACCTGTCTTTGTTTTCTTTTTAGCCCAGTCCCTACTACAAAACATAATCCGGCTGGTTAAACAACTTCAATGCATCTCGCTTCTTTTCAAGCGATCGAAAATGTTCAATATTTTCAAAGTGTGTGGGAATTTAAAACGCACGGAGAGTTAATAAAGTCAAGGGCTGAACAATCCCTGTATTGTTCATTCTATTACACAAGGCTAGCATGCCAGAGTAGACAGAGTCTCTTACTTTCTTCGTCCAGCCAAGTACAACCTTCAGTCAAACAATGCCCCAGGGAAACATTATGAACATGTTAGCCTAATGAAAGGATATGTTATGATTTCCTTACGGTTTCCGTTTCAATGCATCGAAGTAGATATTTCAAATCTGACTTGTGCAAACAAAATCTATTCAAGCATGAAGAAGTAGAGGTGGACAATGGATCGAGAAAAAATTATTTCTCCCAGACTTTCAACCGCACCCCGTGGGTTTGAAGCCTCAAGTCTCGAAGCTGTATTGTGAACAGCAACGGTAGCAAAAAATGACAAAAATAAAGCATACAAAGTATAAAGTGTGAAAACTTTGCGCTATTGAAAAAGATAAGATTGATTCTGTCAACGTCTCAACTTCCAACTTGTAACGTTGGTACTTATTAACAAAAGCATGTTGGACAAATGTTTTTCTTTTATTTTTCTGAACGGCAATTCTTCAAACTTTGAGGAATTGGAAACTTACCTGGCGTCAAGATTCGATGCGGGGATGTATGGAGAGTCCTTAATGTTGAGTTCACTGTTTGATTGAATGAGGGGGGCTTCATTAGACTCTTGCATAGGGAAGGAGGCAACGTCTTGAAACAACGATGCGAAGAACAATGCCGTTGCAATAAATACACACAGGCCGATGTTTTCCTTCATCATTAAATTTCTTCGGCTCAATCGACACCTGGCTAACGAGATAATATTTTTTTGGGTTTCCTTGAGCAGTTTCCGCTTCCTCGAAGAAATTTAGTGAAGTGGGTATTCACAAATTACAACAGCTTGGTTCAGGAAATTGAATGGATTTAGGAAAATGAGAATTTGGACTAAGAAAAATAGACGCTTCCTATACTGAGTTGATTGAAATTAAATAAATAATTTCCCTGTTGGGATGGGTAATCAATTTCAAATCAGCTAGTTTATACACCTACAAGCTTTTTTCCTCAAGAAGACTAGGAATTTTCGAGAAAATCAGAGGAGCTGGTATGTAAAGTGAAAGAACCTGACCTCGTGGGCTGTAAAATGGTCACCTCAAAAAACCTGAGGAAGGATTTTGGAAATTGAACCTGGAACTGGAAATAAAGGAGATGCTTGTGCCCGAATTCCCCCCCGGACTCCTTATATATATGAGGATTCTGTGTGGCCGAAGAGCGTCGGTCCATACGTCGTATGGACCCACCTGGCATTTCACTTTTAATAACAGTCTGCCGACCTCCTTACCTACCTGATCATGTTATAAAAGCGATTCCTTCGAAAATAAGGTGGATGATGCAGTTGTACCTTACCATTCTTTGAATAAGGTGAATGCATTTCTGAAACAAGACATCAAAGATTGCTCGTTCTGGACTATACATTTTGGATTTGTTTGAAGAAACTGAGCTTAGACAATTGCTTACGTAGATTTTTTAAAGTATCGATTCATCCTTAACATCACAAACGGAACTGTTTCAACATTTTTATCGTACAGCCCTTCCATGGTCACTGTTACCAAAACACGTTATGAATATATGAAGCTTGTGCGTCGGTTTAGGGGGAGAGGGTGTATTGTTTCGTTGATTGAAGATTCAAAGCCGGCTTTTGGGAGTTATAGGGAAATATCCCGAAATTAATTTTACCATGCAGATCAGGGCCTTGTAGGATTATAAATTCAATCAACCTCCCTGATGAGAAATTGGTTCAATATGCCTGAATCTATACTTTCTAGTCATTCTTCAGACAAGTTTTTGGAGTAAGCCGTCCGACTTTGGTAAATGATTTCCTTTGCTTTTCGGGGAAGCTGTACAAAGTTGTAGTTCCAAATAAAACAATCACCTTTTTTTAGAACAACACAATTCTCAAGCTGGGAAGCTTTGTTACGCAGTGAGATTTAAACAAAAATAGAACTTCCGAATAATATCAATTTGTATCATAACTTTAAATATGTCAAGGTTTGAGTTCAATATTAATTACCTAGTCATTCTTATTGGTGCAAAGCCGCGCTAACCACTACATAGTTACTACATAGATGTTTGAGATCAACAAACAAAGATCTTTGAAGTTCCATGTTTAAATTATTTAAGAATGGCATATCTTCTCTTAATTTATTAACAATAGTTTTAGTCATTAAAATTGATGTCGTGACTAACTATAAAATAGATTCCTTTGCTTAGAAAAATTTAGGAATTACATTCTATCCTAAACTAAACGTTAAAACATGTACTTTAGAAAATTATGCTTTGATTTTTTTATTTTATAAATTCTACTGAATTTCCGACCACTGTCGAATCTGGTTATCATTGAGTTACAAGGAAACGAGTTATGGTACATATTTGGGTCACTTTTAAAAAATGACTAACAAATGCGGCGGGTAACATCGATGATGATTACGAAACAAATATTAACAGTTGACAGTTATTAACGTGTTCTCGGTTGTACAAGGTTTGATTTTACTAAAATGAAACATAATTCATTTCCATAATTGTCTGTGCTACGTTTGTGAAACGACTCATTTTTTACTTTTGGCTACGTACTTATAGATTATTAACTTAATTAAAATATATCAACCATCCGACCTAATATGCCATCCATTTCCAAATTATGCCCACTTCAGATTTACTCATTGTTTCATTTATTCAGTGTTTGCTTTAAAATCAAGAGACACTCAATTTACTCAAAGCAGAAAAGGATTGAAGAGATGAAACAAATGCATCAACATATGAAAAACAAACAGAAAACACGATCGTCATAGCCATAAATAACTATTCCGGTCGTACCTTCGGGCTTTGGCATATAGCACTTGAATTGTGTGATCAAGCACACGGCTTTTAAAATGCCTAATTTATCCAACCGTCAAGAGAAAGCATTTGCAGAAGGTAATGTCAACTTATAGCTATAAGCTACATCGAAGTGGCCACAGGTGAAATTCTCCTGGCCCAATATTTTATCACAAGGACATGACCTATTCACAACGAAATCTTTTGCAGGCTTCGCTGCATCTGCGAATGAGAAATTGTCAATTGTAAGCACTGGCCATTCGTTAGGAGCTTCTTCTTAGATATTTATTTTGAAGGTCTGAAAATTGAAATATTTGCTATTCGTCAGGCTAAAGTGAAACTCATTCCAATTCTCGAAGGAACAGTTGAACTTTTTTGAGAGAACACAACGAATAGTAATCACATTTCAGTTCGATTCCTCGGTCGATATGGCATTTCTTCTCATTTTTCATTTTGTTTTTCTTAATATTTACATTAACACACTGCAAACTTTAGAATGAGCTTGTAAATTATTTTGACGTAACAGTACCGGACGTTATAAATTATGTTTTCATTTTTATATGACCTTTTAATTTACACGGTGGTAGAGGTCTATTTTTTTAAATGGACAATGGTACTGTAGCGGATTGGTCATTTAGATATTCTATGTGATTTATCGGATGGAAAGGGTTGAGAAGGGTGGAAAGGGTTTTTGTCCATAAACTAGGCTGGCATTCTAAATTCGAATGGGCAACTTTAAGCCTGAAGTTTTCTATTGTGTCATTCTGTGGGAGATTTTGGTTGACTATGCTTGTGAGAAGTTGCTACTTCTTTACAATGCAATGCCTACATCATTTGAATTGGAAACTTTCGTTGTCTATTTATGTCTGTTAAAAATGGAGTTTAAGTAATGGAGTTGTATATAAACCAGCTTAATTTTTAAATTAAACTGTTTATAGACAATGAAAATGAATTTAAACTTGATCTATATATAGTTATTTCCTGTTTTAGATATAATATGTTCTGCAGTAACTTGTTGTTCATGCTCACGATTTTATTCTTGAACAGTTCAAAGAGTGGTCTGGGATTCGAAGGAATAGACTTGGGTACACAACTTACCTGGTTATGACGGTTATTTAGTCACATTTATCCAATTCCATTTTAGAAACTTAGAAGTTTTCCCCTGCGGGTTATGACTTTGGGCGATTAATAAGTTCGGAGTTGTGCACTTATAAGGTAGTTACGATATAGGATATACGTACTAGTCTGGTTACCATATAACTGATGTTTCTTTGCTTTCGAAGTCTAAACTTACCTAATCTCCTTGTTTTGCTTATTATCTGAATCAGATGGACAAATTAAAAAGTCATCATTGTCATACAACCAGGAGGCGTTGGATCTTTTTACGAGTGTTCCATAGTCGAATCTGACATATATAAAGTTGTTTTCTTCTTTTTTGAAAATAATTTTGTACGCGATTGTACGAAAAAAATGTCTGTAAATGTAAGGACCTACCATGTTTTCGCTTTATATACAGCCAACGCTTATTATAAGCAGTTATACAATCAAGTAGCATAATTATTTCATACTGACTGTGTAGTGTAGTCACCCCAAGAATCAAAAACCTGTTGCATCACTGGTTTACTTTTAGATTACACATTTATGTTGAAAAATGCTACATTTCTAATACAAATCTGATGCGAACCAATTCACGTAAACCCTGTTGATTTTTCCTAATATCCTTATTATTAATGTTTCAAAACTTCTAATTGCTAAGCTTTACGGAAGTGAGAAAATGCCAGAGTATATTAAGAACAACATAATACACCTAATCTAATAAACGCATTGTCAGTTGATGAACAAAATTCATAGTTCGCCCTTATAGTCTGTTGATAGTCCTTAGTAAATGTAGTCATAGATTTACTAAAGACATCTTAAGTATACGGTACCTATTAGGTGAGTGTAGATTTAAATAAAACATATAATTACACAAAACACATCGAGATCTAGTACGAGGGATTTGAATTCTTTTGTGAAAACGGCAAAGGTATCACATTCGGTTGAAAATCCTTGTAGTATTTCAAGTCAAATACCTACATTTTCAAGTGGGGGGTGGTGGATTGAATTGAATTGAATTGCAGATTCTGTCATAAGTACCTGCATAGGATCCTCCTGGAAATAAATGGAATCTGTTTCCATTTCCCTTGAAGTGCGTCATTGAATTACCTCAGAAAGTGTGAGCTCACAAGTCATCCCTTTTGAAACGAACGTACGTAGTAACAAGTCGATATATAAATGATATAGCATTTCCCAAGAAATCCTTAGAGATTGGAATTGGAGAGACGATGATATATTACATACCTTGTTTGTACCGGTCTGGGTTTCTCTACCATCCCACTCCAAAATGTTGAATGTACAATGATCATTCATAGGACATCGTCAGGTTTCCAAAATAAATAGTAACATATGCTATTTTTTTTACTTAAATATATACGAACTGTAATATAAGTTCCTTTATCTCAATTGTTGACCAAATTAAGTTCCGTTTAGCTTGAAAATCCATTTGAGCCAGAGGAGAGAATAGATTTATGGATTTACGTATGTATACAACATAATCGCCAAATTATAAATGATCAGTTGCAAGTACGTTAAAAAGTGTCTAAACTTGTTGTAAGGTATCGGTGGTAGTCCAATCCTTCCACAAATCTTTCGTTATCCGTTAAGATTACATGTAAATCATCCGCCCGTGATTGCCCAGAAAGGACGAATGAATTCTTTAAAATGGATGGAACATGGAAATACAAATATCCGGGTTTCCACACCCTTGCGAAAAAAACTGCTATTAACCACTTATGATATCAATCAGAACAACTTAATATCTATCTAACAACATTAACAAACCAAGTTTTAGTTTAGTCAACAAGTATTTAATTAAATATAGGAGTTCTGTTTGTTGTGTAAATGTTATTCATTTTTTGCCATTATTAATATTGATAGAGTCAACAGTATAACATTACAGACATGTACATGAATTAAATGGCCTAGACTTGTGACAAACAATAATCATCCACGTATGGGTGTACACAAATCTGTGCGTTTTCAAGGTTTTTAAAGCAGGGTGGAAGGGTAACATCTTTTATGGGTTGAGTTTGCTCCATATTGTCAGACAGGTATGAAATACAAATGTATATTTATCAATGAATTACACAGAAACTGTTAAAACTTTAAAACTCTTGATCTATCTATCTACTGCCTTATGATATGACAAATAGCACTAACTATAATACTAATACCAGATCTGACGAATTTTGGTTTAATTTATCCACGTCTATGCACTCTAGCAAGTATAAAATGATATCGAAGAAATCCATTTTTAAGAGGCTATTAAGTTTTAAACTTGAAATTAAAAGCAATGAATTTCCATGTCGTCGTTCAACAGAAGACGGACAAATAGTCAGTCCAGCCCAATCGAAATTTAAATGTAATTTCTGTCGGAGTTGTTTGATTTCCAGCCACAAATGAACAGTTTTCAGTTTTAATTTAATTTAGTTGGGGCCACTTGATACTGCGAAAAGAAAGCAGTGAAAGTTCGTCATCAATTCCAGGAGCTCGTTGAATTTAGGCAAATAATAGCAGCGTTTGCCACTGTTGCCAGTCGTACTTCTCAAATAGGAAAGAAAGTCGAATTCGGTAAATTAGGTGAACATGAGTCTTAGCCAAAGGTCAAAAGGATAAGAAATCAAAAACGTCAAAGGTAAAATAAGTAAGTAGCAAGAAATTCTATGACAACAATTATAAACTACAAATGAGTCATTTCATTCCAGTCGCATTTGCCTATCCATTGAATAACCTGAGATTTCATAACCACGAGGTTTTGGTCCTTTGTTCATCCTGTATCAATTTCAACAAATTGGCAATTTCGCAAATATGCCTTAATACATTGGCGATAGTAACATTTCATCTTGCATGGCGATAGGAGGTTTCAAGTCAACAACTATTATAACTGCCCTCATGAAGTCATTTCATTTCAAATCCAATACGGACTACTAAGAACTCACAATCAAGAAGATTTATGAAATAATTTCACGTACTGGATGGAGACCGGAAGGCAGAAGAGGGGAAAATGAGACGGGAAAGTTTTTCCTTCTCCAGAATTGGTGTCATCCTTGCTAGAAACTTTTGAACGCACTTTTCCGAACCCTTTTAAATGTATTAAAAACCGATGATATATTAGTTGAAGCAAATTAAGTGGACTAGAAACCTTTTTTTATTCAGGTCACGGTTTCGTCCACAATTTCAGAAGAATTTATTAAAACTTATTAATAATACAAATAATTTAATGCGACTCAATTTACCCCTCAAGGAAACTTTTCCAGGAAAACCTCATGGACGTCCATAAATCCTCGACACCAAAAGCTTCCAGGAAGTTTATTTAGCATTACATTCGTCTCTTCGAAGAAATGTCAACCTTGCCTGTGTGGTTAATTGCTTACTTTCTTAAACTACTCTACTCTGTTAGCTTAAGTCGTTACAGTTGGTTAATGTCAAAGTAGTGCTAATTGCTCCGGTATTAAATTCTGAAGAGTTTGAGTACTTTTGATGCATAGCATGTTTCCATATGTGGATCGGAGAGCGGAAACATTCCTTTGTCTATTTTAAGATACCGATATTAGTTAGTTTCAAAGTTTCAATACAGTGATTGCCTATCAAACAGGAAGACTATGAAGAGGCACGCACACCCTAAAAACTAAGTGATATTATATCATTTTGATCCTTCCCCCATCAAATGTAGAATATACAAGTACGCCCTATTTAAACCTTTTATCTATTTAGTGTACACTACTACGATTATCATTTAAAAAAAAAGTCTATTGGCATCAATATGAATGTATGATGGACCATTTGGACCGAAATTTAACAAATAATCCGAATATGCCAACAAACTATGATGGAAAAAGATCAGCTTTCCAGACGAGGAAAAACAATCTTGGTTTTTTTGGTTTTTGACATGACCTCGGATGTTTTTCTTTTAAGCGCAGAGTTAAGTTTTTGAACGACGAGGATACGATTGCTTCTTTTAGCCAAAAGTTCCCATTGCTTACAAGACTTCTTTGAGGAAATACAAAGTTTTAACTTGATGACAAGCTATTTACTATTCAACTTGGCACTCATAATACATTTTGACCCTGTTTTAAGTTACTTGGAAATGATAAAACTTGTATTTTTTATAATAGAAATCGATTTGTTTGTAAGAATGAAGCCTTACAATACACATATTGACTAAATGATTCCAGGAACAAGGAACAACTTCTTCTGTTTATTATTTGTCCTGTATATGGGTCTCATAGTCCTACTACGGGGAGGATGCTGTTCCACACTATTTGTGACCAAAATATTTGACAATAAAGTATATACATAGTTACACTACTAACTGACTTAATTCGGTCCATCATCACTCATCCTTGTTTTAAGATACTAATGGAAAGTTATACTGGAATGGTTCCCAGGCAGCCAATTGTATTGAAAAATGGAAATTATGATGTAAAAGGCTTTCGTAATAATATTCTACCACCAAGTAAGTACCCATCATAGTTCTAGATGTAAAAACTTCAGAGGGATTAAATGTTGTAGTGTCAGCCATCAGAAACAGAACTATCAGAAACAGAAGTAGTCTCACTCAGTATGAGAAATGAATCTCCTTGATTCGAGTTACTAATTAGTCCTTCAAGGAAGCCTAGGTTTTCCATACTCACGACTGCTACTTCTGCTTGTAGAATCCATCCCGTACTTTACATACACATATGGAGCATTCAGACAGCAATGCCATAGTTGATGGTGTAAATTTAAAGTTTAAAAGTTCATAATCGTAAGTTTTGTATAGCGTGAGGCATGAGGTACTTCGGACGGGAAATCGACTAGGACTTGCTAGTCGATTAGGAAATCATCTACTCAAGGTTAGAGGACAGAGCTTTTGCGATATAACTTTATCGATGTCAATTGGGAAGAAATGAAGAAGAAAAAGTTGTTTATTTCATATAGAACATTACGTATTTCCTGTAATGACAATTAAGTAACTTCCTTCCAATGTAGTACTGACAATTTTACACAAAGTTTAAATGGAATCAAGCTACCTGCTTTTTATTACAGGACATTATTAATGTTATGAAACAATCAACAGTTTCTTCTTCATTTCTTCCTAATTGGCATCGATTAAGTAATTGACCGTGAATTTCCTTAAAAACAGCTCAGTCGTAGTCTTGACTTGAATCATGCATGCATGGAGGATATTATATGATTTCCTATTCAACGACTAGAAACTCCTAGCCGATTTCTTATCCTACTCATGGTTTTCAGTTTAGGTCAATCCTCCCCCATAAATGGTTTAAGATTCTTAAAAATGGCATTAAAAAATCTAACTTATCGACATTCATCCAAATCGTCGTCGAAATGAAGGCACTCTCCATACTTTCCTCAACTGAGCTTATTTTTATTGTTAAGCCATTTTAAAAACCAGAAACGTTTTTCTTTCTTTTGTCATTTGCTACATGTCTGTTGCTTATTTGTTCGCAGTGTCAAAATATTTGAAGTATTTCGTTTTTATCGTTTATGAAAATGAAAGTATGAAACAGGATGAAGAAATCCATCCAGGAAATTGCATCGTCCGATACATGCTACGGGGCCAGTAGAGAGATGAAGACTTGAGCAATTGAATTGAACATAGAAGGGGTAAAGGAGGTAAGATGTGAAGAATCTGAATCCACCACCACCACCACCAACCACTACATACTACTCACTACCCATCTCAAGTTTATAAGAGACATGCTGTGCAATAATTGCCGGCTGTCGAAAGGACCACAACATAAAACAGAAAGTAAATTCTCAGTTGTTTTAAAAGGAAATAAAAAATCGAATTCTAGTTACAGGACGCAATACCAATTAGTCCAGAGTTGAGTGGAAACTCTGAGTTGGAAATGGATCGAAAGAGCAATGTGAAGCTGAACTTCTTGAAGAAGATCGAGAAAGAGTGTCAAGATAAGTGGAAGGAGGCCCGACTGACTGAAAAAGATGCCCCTGGTCCTGCAGTACCAGCCGTGTGTGACAAACCGCCACAACAGCCTCAATCAGCGGGGAAGAAGAAGCGGAAGAAATCTCAGCCAGGGCCAGGAGTCGCTGTGACCCCAACAACTGCCTCCACAACCGCGCTGGCGGACGTGTCTTTCCCGAACAAGAAGAAGTACTTCGTCTGCTTCCCTTATCCGTATATGAATGGGCGACTTCACTTGGGCCACACCTTCTCGCTGTCCAAGTGTGAGTTCATGGCGAGGTACAAGACCCTTCAGGGCTATGATGTTCTCTTCCCTTTTGGATTCCATTGCACCGGCATGCCCATCAAGGCCTGTGCGGACAAGCTCCAGCGAGAGATCCAGCTGTTTGGAAACCCACCCGTTTTTCCGGAGGAAGGGGAGATGCAGGCAGTTGAGGAGGAGGAGGTGGAGTCGGAGATCGGGAAGGATAAGGCAAGGGGCAAGAGGAGTAAGGCTGCTGCTAAGGCTGGGTCGTCCAAGTGGCAGTGGGACATAATGCTCAGTATGGGCATTCCAGAGGACGAGGTGGCCAAGTTTGCTGAGCCTTTGCATTGGCTCCATTTCTTCCCACCTTTGGCGATTGACGACTTGTCGAAAATGGGACTCTTTGTAAGTGTTTTAAAAAAGGCAAATATAGTTGCAATGAATGTAGACCGTCGATACTGATATTTGTTTTTGTATGATTGCAGGTTGATTGGAGGAGGTCTTTTGTAACGACGGATGTAAACCCGTACTACGACAGCTTCATCCGATGGCAGTTCACCCTTCTGTTTGAAAGGAAGAGGATTCAGTTTGGAAAGCGATATTGTATTTTCAGCCCGAAGGACGATCAGCCTTGTATGGATCACGATCGTTCTACAGGGGAAGGAGTGGCTCCACAGGAGTATACTTTAATCAAGCTGAAATTAGAAAGTCCCTGGCCAGCTTCGATGGAGAAACTTAAACAGCAAAAGAAAATCAAGAAGGACGAGTGTGTCAGCTTAGTTCCTGCAACTCTTCGCCCAGAGACTATGTAAAATCAAACTCTTTTACGTGGTTGTGGTTTCCGGTTAAATTAATTAGGAATTAAAGACTGATATCCATTTTTCTTTCAGGTATGGTCAAACCAATTGCTGGGTCCATCCGGAGATTACATACTTGATTGTTCGCACTAAACTTTCTGGACTCTTCATCTGCTCAAGGAGAAGTGCTAAGAATATGGCATATCAAGGGTTCTTTGCTCAAGAACCTGGAAAATTTGACATTCCGATTGTCGGTCAAATCAAAGGAGACGAGCTTATCAACTGTGTTGTCAGCTCATCACTGGGATACTATCCTCTCTTCCGAATATTCCCGTTGTTCTCCATTAAAGAAGATAAGGGTACTGGTGTAGTTACTTCCGTACCCGCAGAAGCCCCTGATGATTACGTGGCATGGAAAGATTTAAAAGATAATGCCACTTTGCGGAACAAGTACGACATTCATATCGACGATGTTGAGTCTTTGCAGCCGGTAAACACAACCATTTTGTGATGATCGTAGAGTATGGATGAAATGTGGATGAATTGTAATGAATAATTAATATGTCGGTACATTTTATATCACCTACTTATTTTTCAGGTTGCTGTTTGTGTCAGTGAAGAGCTAGGTGAGTTTCCAGCTGTGAAGGTTTGTGACGAGATGGGCATTGCTTCTCCGAATGACAAAGAAAGACTTCGAGTGGCCAAGGAGAAAGTTTACTTGAAAGGGTATTATGAAGCTAAAATGTTTGTCGGAGAGTTCAAAGGAGAGCCGGTGCAGGATGTAAAGAAAAAGATCCAAGACAAAATCATTAAAGCAGGTCAAGGAGTGAAGTACATGGAGCCCGAAAAGGAAGTCATTTCAAGGTAATACTTTCTTTTTGTTTAGTTGTAAATTGAGTAAAAATATGGAATCAGGTTGAACAAGGAAATTATAACCATTTTTTCTATACATAGGAGTGCAGACGAGTGTGTCGTGGCATTATGTGACCAATGGTTTTTAAATTACGGTGATAAAGATTGGAAAGCCACTATTGAGAAACGGTTGGAGTCGATGGATTTGTATCATGACGAAGTTAAGAAAAATTTCAAGGCTACGCTGGACTGGCTGCAAGAGCATGCCTGTTCAAGGACATATGGATTAGGCACCCGACTTCCATGGGATGAAAAATGGTTGATTGAATCGCTCTCTGATTCAACCATTTACATGGCGTTCTACACAGTTAAACACATCTTGGAAGGGGACTCCCTTTTCGATTTCAAGAGTGGACCCGTCAAGTAAGTGATCAATTTCCGTTTTTACGTCGTACCTCGCGAGTTGTTTTGCCAACTCTGACTTTTAATTGTATCGATTATTGCAGACCGGAGCTACTGACTAATGCTGTGTGGAACTACATATTCTTCTTGGATGCTCCGATGCCAGAAAAATGTGGCATTCCTATTGAAACTTTGTATAAAGTTCGGCGAGAGTTCCAATATTGGTATCCAGTGGATTTGAGGGTATCAGGCAAAGACTTGGTTCCAAATCACTTAACATACTACTTATATAAT
Source organism: Desoria olivacea (assembly GCA_034695115.1). Taxonomy (NCBI): domain Eukaryota; kingdom Metazoa; phylum Arthropoda; class Collembola; order Entomobryomorpha; family Isotomidae; genus Desoria; species Desoria olivacea. The sequence goes on from JAQFZA010000105.1 coordinate 50,123, forward strand.
CATGTCGCAATATGGCCAAAGGAAACGGGAAAATGGCCGAAAGGAATCCGGGCTAATGGCCATCTATTGTTGAATTCAGAAAAAGTAAGTTGATTAATAGTACATTTATTGGTGTGATATTGTTGGTTGTTGTAATATCTAGTTTAATATGATCACATTTATTACCAATTCCTTCAGATGTCCAAGTCAACCGGTAACTTCATGACTTTGTACGAAGCATTGGACAGATTTGGTGCGGACGCGATGCGTTTCTGTCTTGCTGACTCGGGTGATTCTATTGAGGATGCAAATTTCCTCTCTGGTAATGCAGATGCTGCCATTCTGCGTTTGTATGCCTTCATTGAGTGGGTTGATAATTTCGTCTCGACTCGAAAGTCCTATCGGTGCTCCAATGGTGTTGAAAGCTTTTTCTTCCAAGATCAGTATTTTAGCAAGTAAGCTGACTATTCTTCACTTGTAAATCCACTGCGTCTGAAGGTTTCGAATAGTTTTTTTTTTTTTTTTTACAGTACATTGAAACAGCTACTCAATCAAACACAACAAAATTTTGAGCGTATGCTGTTCAAGGAGGCTCTTAAAACTGGATTTTTTGAAATGCAGACAGCCCGAGACAAGTATAGAGAATTGGTAGGCGGAGAATACTTGATGAATGGGGATATGATCGAAACATTCATAAGAATCCAGGCTCAGCTTTTGGCTCCTATTTGTCCTCATGTGTCTGATTATGTGTGGCAGCAAAAGCTGAATAATGTAATAGAATAATATCAGTAATTTCGAGCTTCATCTCTAATATTCAAATGTTATCGGTGTAGTAACTGATTTATATTTTACAATTTTAAGAAATCTACAGTGGTGCAGTCTGTTTGGCCACCCCTAGAAAAACCTGATCTGGTAGCTGTAAACGCTGGGGAATATGTCTTTGATTCTGTCCGTTCCTTTCGTTTGAGGCTATCTGCTCACATGACTGCACTTGTGAAAAAGAAATCCAAAGATAAAGCGATCGAGGCTCCAACTCATGGTTACATTTGGTATGCCGAAAAATTCCCTGCATGGCAAGCCACGATTATGGATCACTTATCCAAAGAAGCTAAAGACGGAGTTCTACCAGAGAACAAAAAGCTTGCTGGTGATCTCTCAAAAATTCCAGATTTAAAAAAATACCAGAAGAAAGTTATGCCGTTTGTTCAGGCCATTAAAGAACGAGTTGAAGCATTCGGTATCGAACAGGGTCTTTTTCAAAAAATGGAATTCGATGAAAGGGATGTTCTTGAGAAAAACATGCCGTATTTTATGAACAACCTTGACGTAATTAATTCAGTTCAAAATTTTGTTTAAACAAAAATTAGTTTATTAGTTAATTTCCTTATTATTTATTTGCCATTACAGCTTGAAAGAATCGAAATTAAGTGTTCCGATGAGTCCGATGTACAGAAGATCAGAGATGATTGTGTGCCTGGTCAACCATACATCTCATTTGAATCCGGTTTATCCAGAACCTTGTACCTTTCCAACTCTCAGCCCCACTCAGCCCATATTTCATGCTCTGTAATTGTGATAAATGGGGATCGTGTGAAAGACATTAAACGTCGAATGGCAAAGGAAAAGATTCTCAAATGTAACATACTGCAATTTAACCAATTCATTCAATTACTTAAACTATGTCCCTAACCATAATTTTATTTCTTACTGCAGCTGAGAAAACGGTAGAACTTTTCCGTTACGTAGAGCCTTGGCTGGGACCCCGAAAAATACCGGAAGCAAACATGTACATCACGGGACGACTGGTCAAGCTCAATGACGACGACGAGATAATATTTAATGCGTTATTCGAAGAAGAAGTACTCCTATCAACTATAGTAGACGGACTGCAAACCACAGTGACTTTAGGAGAACAACTAATATACCGTGTAGAAGTTGTCCCGAAGCCGGAATTCGTTCCAATCCCCGAGGTCGTAGAAACTCGTCGGATGCCAAAGTGGTGCAGATAAGTCCTGAAGTGCTAAACCTATCGTATTAGCATTTTACTACAAAAAACAGAAAAATTAATTAAAGTTTGCATTTTATTTGGTCAATATTCCTTTTGTAATTAAATATGTAATGTGTTGTTACTCAAAATCAGTTTGAAGTTAAGTAATGGCCTTTGCACTGTTCTTGCAAAAATAAATTATTTTGTGTCTTAAAAAATACGGTGTCATGTCATGTCAATTTGTTCCTTCGTCCTTCCACCTCGTCAGTAAGTAATCATCAAATTGAGTCTCTGAATGAACATAAAGTTCCTTAACTTTCCAATCGATTTTCTACATAACTTGTAATTTGTACCCTCCGCATAGGAATTTAATTAATCCTTAACTACAGCTAAGCAATTTAAGGATGTCATTTCCTAGGAATTTTTAATAGTCTAATCTCATAAACATGTACCTGCCTAGTTGACCTCCTGGTACGGTATTAACGAGCATGATTAGATAAGGAATTTTGAAATTATTATGATGGGCTATCGATTAGGTAAGCCTCGTTTGTGATTTAAAATTTGAGGTAGGATGAGTCGGATGATTAAAGTCATTAATATAAATCATAAATTGAATAATGGTGGTGGATATCAATTGGAATGGTTTTAAAGTCCTACCCCGGCCATCATTCATGTACTAACTACTGATTTAATTGATAAAATGATATGGTTTTGTTAAAGCTAATTGGTAATCAACATAGTCTTTAGTTACTTGGGGCACTGTGAGTCGGATTGTGGTGAAAAAGGCAGAAACCGCAGCAGTTAGTTGAGGATAGGTAATTTCCTCGGTTGTGGTTGGTCTACCGAGCTTGTTAGATCTGCCCTCTGGTGCGGTGGTGGTAGAGGAGGGACGAATGAAAGTATTTCCCATGCACATTACATTTACTTACATACATGAATGTCGGAAGGATTGGAGTCTTGGAGTTGCCACACTCTCTTCAATCTTTCATTAAAAAGGATTTCGAATCCTGAAATTGTTTCCAGAAAAACATTGGAAGATGCATCGGGAGCGGGACGCAAGTGTTCAGTCGGTTCAAGTCTTCGGACGGAAGGTACGTTTGTGAAGTTGTGTAGGAGCTTAATTGTAAATACAAAATATTTATTCCCATAAATTGTTGAGGGTAAATTGGCCGGAAATGGCTTGGTCGTTGAGGGTCTTTTTACTTTGCCTATAGGCTTATCTGTTGTGGAATTTTGAGAATTGAATTCTTGGGGTTGTTGAATTGGAAATGTGTTTTTGAAATATCTGTATTATGTTGGATATGGGTTTCTTGTGTTTACTTTGTACTTGGGGTTATTTTCTATTTGATCTATGCATGCATGTGAAGTATTGTGAAGCACATGTTTAAAGTCGGCAAGTGGTGGTGGCCAAACCGGGTTTGGACTGCCAAGCCAAAAAAATTAATGTTCAGTTAGGCTACAGTTTTGATTTTGAAAATGTTGGAATTTATGATTTGGAAGTGAGGATAAAGTTGTATGTATCAATAAAGTTGCGTTATATTTTTTTTCAGAAAACGGCTACGGCAGTTGCCTATTGCAAAGCCGGTCGTGGACTTCTGAAGGTTAATGGTCGCCCTTTGGAGCTAGTTGAACCCAGAATCCTTCAGTTTAAGCTTATGGAGCCCATCCTCCTGTTGGGAAAGGTACGTTATAAAACTATGATAGTCCATCCGATTCCTTGTAATCGGAAGTTTGAGTCTGCTCTGGTAGTGGAGTTGAAATAGTTGTCTGACTTTAATTTTCAATCTTTGTTGGGTTTGCAGGATCGATTTGCGGATGTAGACATTAGAGTTCGAGTAAATGGTGGTGGTCACGTCGCACAGATTTATGCAATCAGACAAGCAATTTCCAAGGCATTGGTTGCATACTATCAGAAATGTGAGTGGGTTTCTCAATTTAAAAAAAAATATTGAAATTGGAAGATTTTGCAATGAAACAATAACTGTTTTTCAGATGTGGACGAGGCTAGTAAGAAGGAAATAAAAGACATTCTTGCCCAGTATGACAGGAGTCTATTGGTAGCAGATCCTCGTCGCTGCGAACCCAAGAAGTTCGGAGGTCCAGGAGCTCGTGCCAGATACCAGAAGTCGTACCGTTGATTTTCTACTCATTTATCCATTTTTATTACCTTTAGTGGTTGTATTATGGTGACAGGCTTGTGACTAGGCCAAATTACAATAAAGTGGATTTTGATCTTCTATTTTTTGGACTTTTGTCATAATGATTTGATTAGTTATTTCAGTATGTACTGTTTTATTTGCATGTTACAGGCTTAATAATAAGACAACGAGCTATGTTGAGGCAACTCAGAATACATATTTTGTAGTTGAGTCTCTATGCACTACTATGCAGTTTAAGTTTAGTAATGTAATCCTTTTCGTTATATAAGTACCTACGATTTATAATAGTATTTTTAGTAATGTAAAGGCTTGTTATTAAAATTCATTGCAATATTTGCATGGTTTTAGGAGGAAAACAAAATTCGTCTATTAATCTAATACTGTGAGTGCTGGAGAATTTTCGATTTTATATACTGGTATGCCTAGTACAGGAAGTTCCAACTTATAATATGTACACTCAAGATGTCCCAAGGTTCATTCCCCTCAATCAAAAATAATCAAGATTGAGGACTTCGGTTTCAAATTGTTGCATAGTCATGAAATAGTTTAATAGAAGCAGTTGAATATTTAGCACTTCTTTATATCCAAGCACTTGGGAGCAAAATGTTGTTCTACTTCCAACATTAGATCGGGAGGAACATTCATATACTGTCATTATTTAATTAGGTGAATCTGAGAGGAACGTCCTAAGCGTTTCTTGTAGCTGTGAAATAGTGGGATGTGGTGTAGGTACTCTAAAGTTTTTAGGTTGGAGCCGGTAGGGTTTTGGCAAGAATCTTGGTCTGAATTCTTGATACGGAATTTTGGTTTATTAAACTGAATTCATATTCCGTCGGATGATATTGCTACTTGCTACATATATGCATATAACTCTCCTACAGCATGTTGATTTGATGTTCATATTGGACTTGGACTGCTTCTCAGGGAAGTTCTCACCTAGTAATGTCCAAAATCCTCTGTCGGTTGACAGTATTTTTCACGCCCCGCAACCAGGCCCCAGCATCTGTCCACCTCCTCAAATCTAACTCATAATAATAAATTGATGACAGAACGTAGGGTTTCTTCGTTCTTAATTTTGGCACGTTTACATGTGTTGCTGTAAAACAAACACCATTCATGATTCTGGAACTTCTTCTGGATCCAGCATTCAAGATAGAAGTTTTTAAAATAGAATGAATTATATATGTCCTTGTGCAAATTTGCGATTCATTTGAAACATGTAAACTAATTGAACATTTCCTGCTCCTACTTTTACTTATAGGTGAATCGGAATTAACTAATCTAATTGAAAAACGATGTTTGATAGGGTTTTTGCAAACGCAATTAGCAAAATTTCACAACGCCGTTTATAATTCATGTGCCTATGGCTCAATCTATCGAAATTTTGATAATGCTGTGAATACAATTGCAAATATTTTTAATGGCACATAGCATACTCCATAATAACCCATTTCTAAACATTTTCCATTTTCTTCCTAAACGGAAAACGGACCAATAAGAGTTAGAGTTCCCTTTCCTATACAATTTCCAGTAAAGCCGTCCGGTTGGACATGAATAGCATATGAACTATATGGACACACCGATGAAAACAAAATCCAACGTAATACTTTGACCTATGTATCTATTCTTTTAGACCTTATTAGATTAGGCTGTAGAATGTGTTGTTTGACGAGCTTCATGGATTATAGTTGATACGAGATATCTGTCCGGAATCAAATCGTAATCCAGTTAGTACGTTCTGATTCCCGTTCTCTAAATTTCTCTTCACCATCAAAATTGTAAGCCTGGAACAAATCCCTTTTGTTCAGATTATTGTCAAGTTTGGGAATTGTGCGGATCGCGGTGTGATTTATTATCCTCTGATGTCGCTTATCTGCATGCATCACATCTTCACATCACACCATACCAGCCAGACTTGGCAGACTGTCAGTTTTTGACAAGGCTTTGTGAGATATTATATCGGAATCATTAATGTGTTGTACTTTCTAAAAAAAATGCTAACTTTCATACATGGTGCTCGAGTTGAAAGAACTCTTATCTATCAGAGTGCTAAGATTTTTCTGAATTTATAAGCATCGCCTAAGAAACAATCGACAATATTATGTAAACTGCACTGGAGCCCCAAGTCTTTTATAGTTTGCCATAAACTACAGAATATCTGTTGTGATTTGCAGTTGTGTGAAGCCTAAAGAAAGGACAAAGGATTTGCTTAACCGTTTTCAATTAGTATCCGTAAGACTCTCTTTACATTATAGCTATGGGTTTAGCTTAGCATTATAGCCTCGTGTATTACACATCGTGTAGTACATACTTACTTAACCTATATTATGACATTTACGGATGAGTTGGTCTGAACTGAACCTCTGAACTTCCAACTTCGGTAATTAAATTAAGTTCCTGGCATATTATGTGGGATAAAACTGTCACGAATATTACTTGGTTCACTCGAGTTGACTTCTGCTGCTTGCATCTATTTTCTATATGCTTTATTCCCAGTATTTTACGACTATTTAAATCTGAATTGGACAGGATTCAGGGGAGTTCGAGGATGTATGGTTTGGTTACACACCAGTCATCATACTATGCTGTGTAATTTTATGGTTGATTAGTGATTACCTATAAATATAATAGATGCTAAAAATATAGTAAATTGAAATGCCATACTACATATAGATATTATACTCATGAAAACGACCGAAGGTTTCTTTACCGATTATTACGTTAGTTTAATTTAATGGAATGGGAGTATCTTGAGGTTGCATATTAAAGAAGTCCAACTGCACGAAGGCCAGCCTTTTACAACCTTTACGTATTGCTTGATAAGAATTTCGAGCTTGCAATTACGGCCTGGATGGCTTTACATCTATATGGAGATGAGATACAGTTTCCAAATACAACTACAACCAGCTTGAATAAGACAGTAGAAAGTTTTTTTTTGTTTTTATTAAATGGACATGTAGCGAAGTGTCATAATTTTGATGCTTCTTTAGTAAGGGAACATCTTGTTCTATTAGGATTCAAAGGATCAGGTAGGCAGTTGGGTATGGTTATGTAATCATTAGAAACACCTTTAGACCTAACATCAGCCTTATAATTTGCACAATCTTTGCCATGGCACACGTACGTCTATCTTTAGGGGTGTATTGCTTATTAACATTAAGATGTTGTCAACTTTGAACTGCAAGAACAGGATATGTTCCCAATCCACAAATAATTTCAGTGTCAAAACTGAACATTAACTTATATCTACCTCGTCAACATTATAGTTTACATGTATAGAGATGAACATAAGGAGACGACAGACTTGTCACTTATCGTTCTCATTTCTGAATTCTTTTTCGTTTTCAAACTGAGACAGATAATTAAGTACAAAATGAACTTGAACCACAAACTAGTGGCAGAGAGGCTTTGCAGTTTTGTTGTTGTTAATACATTTTTTTAGTTTTGTAGAGATGGAAAGTCAGAGGAAGGACATTTTCTGACAAGTTTGCCAATACTTCAATTTGCATAGAATTGGCTTAGGTTTGAGCATAGGCAATGTAGATCCCATGTATCAAAAGTTTGAAGAATGAAAAAACAACGCTGGAAGAACTGTATCTTGGTCTATGTGTGCTCATGGTGTTGGGAATGTGTTTAAAAATTTTGCTTTTCAAGGTTCTATATTTGGCTACCACATTTTGCTTCTGAGCTCTGAAGTTGGCCATGAACATGCTCCCTGTCGGCTGTCACTATCCGAATTCCGAACAGGCTACCACTTAACTATCACACAGGTTTGTAGGTAAAGAGACTCGAACGGCTAGGCAAAAATCATTAACTCTGAATGTATTTACATTTCATTTTAATTTATGCAATGCGTACTATTTGCATATTCGCAAATTCGTTTTGGACTCTTTCCTACCACCCGATGACATGTACTGTACATGCTGAAGGAAGCCGGTTTAGGATCACTTCTGCGATATAGCGTTCGAACTTCATGGGATTTCACTTACAAGTTTCCAACCTGAATTAAATTAAATGGCACATGTAACATGGGGCTGTGAGCAAACTTACCAAATTAAGCCTAGCCTACATCAATACCACTTCCAGTTTGCCAGGGCCCGAGTAATGTTTTGATATGCGTTTGAAAATCGTAACCATAAGGCAGATAGATAATCATTCATAAGATGCAAATAATTACTAGGCTTGCTAGCCTAGCCCAACCTGGCCGTATTATCAACATCAAACCATAGTGACTCAGTAGTGCAGAACACAAACGGTACGATAGGTTATTCTCAAGATCAATCCAAGCAATTACGAGACGACTTACGATGTACTGTAACAGGAACATGTAATCCACAACCACAACTGAAACCCTATTAGCATGAGTACAAGTTAGTTAGAGCTTAGCCAAGTTGCAGTAGTATTAATGTCTTCAGTCGAGAGGTTTCATGAGACCGTGTTGGTTTGTTCTTCATTCATCTGCAGTAGCTGTGGCTCATTGATTTGCAACTTCTCTCAAACACCGTTCTTTTCCTAAAGCAAGAAAGACAGCCTTGATTTCGAAAACTTAGTTCCCTGAATTTCGTCCCGGAATAAGTTAATACAACCAATCTGTGGTAATGGTGAGCGTTGATCAAGCCAAGGAATTGCCGGGATTGTAATTTTTGCCATTCTTTCACGGTTTCACGGTTCTTATCCCATTGTGTTTGCGCCGTGTAGCTTGCCAGAATTGGCGAAGAAGGAGCTCTAATCTTTAGACCTCGTTAAATTGCATTCATTGTGTAATAACCATTTCCATTATCTAGAGTGATTTTATGCAAAAGCCCGTTACAGTATAAATCCACGCTACAATTCCCTACACATCTGTCTTGGGGAACTTTTTCGCGATTTCTTTTCCCGAATCTATTGCCAGTCTTTAATCGACAATCCCGAGCCAGTGAAGGTTCTGCTGTGGAACTTATAATAGGCTGACTTGAAGATATTCCACTCATCAGTTTTTTTCAACATTGTGCCTATATTGTCCTTTCAGCGAGAAAAGTAAAAACAATATCGTTCGTCGTGGAGTTGCTAAAATCTGGAATATTGAGACGGCAACCCCGAAACATAAATTATTTTCCTTAGACAGCTCACTGAAAACAAGGTATTTATTTTTAATTTAACTTCCTTCTAATGACATGCAAATTTGGAGCGTTTTATACATTAAAATAAGTAAACGGTAGAATTTCGAATTTGACTCCCTATTTTCCATAGCTGATTACTAGCTGAGTAATTGGGCAATCTTAGTCATTTAACTCGCAGCATTTGTTTCTCTGAAGTTGAGGGATTTCAACAATCTGGATTTGCATAAATTTTGTAAGGTTTGAATGTTGAATGTACTTGATTCTTGTGCATCACAACGATTTGTAGGATTGTCTGTACTCCATTCGTCATGAAGGACACGAATGCTTCCTTTGGATAAGGGAGGTTTGTTTGTGTAGTAAGTAGCCTTGGAAGATTTTACTTACGGAGGTACATTATGGGGTTAGGGGATTGAAGTTTGAAGTACGACCGAAATACTCATTGATACATAAAATATTTTAATTACAAAACTTAATTTAAAATGGCATATGGTACGTGTCATTCATGGTTTCATAGTGATCCCAAAATCCCAATTGACTTTTTGCATAAATTCACATGAGACGAATTTGGAACAGGATGAACTCACGGAGAAAAAAGGAGATGATGAACTAGTTTCACAAGCTCCATCATATTTTTGTGGAAATGAAGTTAAGCATATTCATCCCTTGTGTCTATTTATTAAAATTATTACTGTTGCATTAATTAGTAGGGTTCTCTACTCCATTGAATTGCATAAATTTGCCGACAAAAACATTGTAAAGAATGGGGCTGGTGGTGATGAGCTAAATTAAATCTTCAACCGGAAAAGGTTTTGGCTAAGGCGAAGGAAATCAAATGTTGTCGTCTTCGAAAGGACTTACTGCCTCTTAATCTTGGGACAACCCAATTTAATTAAAATTAGTTTCTAAATGGATTTCTTAAAATAACAAGGTCTGTAATTGAACTAACTTCAGGTATGTAATAAGTTAAGGAAGGGTCGAAAACGTAAAGAACTGACAATGGGCTGTATAATATAGTTTACTCCTTGCAAAACAATACACCTACGGAGTTGAACTGATAGATAGACCGGATGGGATTGTTTTCTTTGCACCACGACAGTTACACAGTTTGATAGGTGGCTTTAAAAAGTGGTTAATAAATTAAATTCTGTTACAGCCTCCAGATTTCAGTTAAGTTATTCTGCCACCCGTTCATCTGTTAAAAATAACAAGTGCGTTTGAAGTTTGAATCTATTGTTACTCTCGTTTTAATAATTATATGAGCTTCGCAAATTCGCATAAATGTAAATCTAGAGCCTTCTCGGCGTCTCTGCCGAGGTTGACTGTTGTTGACTGTATACATTTCTGACACTCAGTCGGAACATGATTTTTATCTGCTTTAGATATTAGACGCTAACTAACTCGTTAAATAATTAATCATTGTTCTTTTGATTCATAGTAGTTCAGAATGTTTTTTTTAGTTGCATCACCTCAGGTTTTAATATCCTAACCTAGCGTCTGCTTAGTTTACTACCGAACATGTATGTACTTATATACAAGTACACAGATAATGGGAATAAATATTCGTGTGGCTATTTGCAATCTATTTCCAACACTTCCAACAGTTATTGAATATCTTTTAATCCATCCATACTGCTTTTTACACGCTGGAGAGTTTTTTTCTTTTGGATTTCTGATGCTATAATGTTTATTTTTGTATATACTCTACATTTTACAAGTCACTGAACTCGTAAACTGTATTCTTCTCTACTTTTACAAATATTACCATATAAATTGATTCCTAATAGCTGAAAGTGGCTTCAGTTTTTCAAAGGCATTTTCGTCTTTGTTTCAACATCGGTATCTTTTAGAAGAACCAAAAGCCAATGCTAAGGAGAGTGTATCAGGTCCTCCACCTAAATTTTTACTATTTACACAACGAAGCTGGTCCTAAGTTATTGTTTTTATTAGCCGAAGGGTAGTTGTAGGGAAATGGGTAGATTAGCCATGTGGTAAAATATTATATTTAGAGGTTGTAATCCATTGTTTACGACTTTAACATTATTTTAACATCTTCAATGCTCATAGATTGCACAAATCGGTCTACCATTGTGTTTTATGAATTCATGACCATTTACTTAGCAGTTTTAGGAAAGAATAAAAGGGTGAAGAAAATACTAGGAATACACCAGATTCTGTAGAAATAAGTCTTAGATGCTAAAATAGTGTAGAGAAGAAGCATATTACAAGCGTTTCAATTCTTCCAAACACAATCTGTCCTAGAATATCAAAAGCGCAGTTATCAAAATTCAGTATTTTTACACTAATGTGTTATATTTTACACTAATGTTATGCTACTGGCAGCTGCTACTATTGTTTTAAGGAGTCAAACACAAAATACGAAGCGGTCATAGTGCATAATATTATGTATCACAATTCGCAGTCGATTGGATCCAAGACTCGAACGGGCCTGCCATTGTTGTTCTTTGTTTGCAATTAATGTGCACCTTTTCACTAAGCAGTTGATAAGGTGTCAAATGATAACTAGATATTACTGGCGAGTTAAACTTAGAACGGAGGGATGCAGTTGCATGGGCAGCATGGCAGCACGTATAATCTTGCACTGATTAGAAGGCTTACATCAACTGCGTTCATACAAAGATAAATCTCGGTACTTTATGACTAATAAATTTGATAAGACTGGTGGTTGATAAAAAGGCTCAGGATAGATTTGAATTGTAGACTGTGCAACCTAGTTGTTTGATATGTCGCAGGTGAATTGGACTATAACATCGGAGTTGAATATTTTTTATGCTGAAGGGTTATTATAATAAATCCGTTTTGATAATTAAGCCCATTTAATTATTCGTTATTTTTAAACGTTTAATAATGAATAAGCGTAGGTAAGGATTCGCGATTCTGGTGGTTCGGCATGGTTCATCTGTAATCCAGGATGTAGAAATCATGATGACTAATTCCTTCGTTTTTCTCTGACATTTCAGATTTCTTCCAATTGAAGCAAAAACTTTGGACAAAATGATTATTGTGGATGAGACGGATCCCATCGAAGGTAAGGAAGCGTTCACTCTATATTCAATGCAACATTTCATTTCTAAAGTTTTATCAGCTCAGATTTCGTAATGTGGAATATTTTTAGTATGTGAACTGAAGCGTGAATATGAAGGTCTGCTCTGTATTTACATACTAGAACCTAACGGTCGCTTCGCGACCGTAGGTTCTAGCAGATTCTAGTAGCTGCGAATTAAAGGCGCAGGTGCTACTTCAATAAAGTAAAAAAAAAATTAAATGAATAAATTCTGATTTAGTTTTTTTGTTGAAGTAGTAGAAAACGTGTGTAAAAGTAATTATGTCAATCGTAGT